>KI669512.1:284534-337436 GCA_000507405.3 Kwoniella heveanensis BCC8398 | reverse complement strand
GAGTGGTGGACAAGCTGACAGGCTGGGATCTGGGGTGTCGTCAAGATGCTTTGAGTGGACAAGATACTTTTGTTGTTAAGGTGTTGCAATAGGAGGATGGAAAAAACGCGAGAATTGAAAAACGCTTAGCTCTCTCTCTCTCTCTCTCTGTGTGCGGTGAACAGAGAAAGGGTTTGAGACATGCTTTGTTTGGGCGCGCGCCCAGTTCAATGCTATATGAGGGGCATTCATAAATTATGCTGAGTCCCATACTTATATATCTTTCCTTCGGAGACGAGCGAGATGAATGATGATGCGAGATGATGGATGAGCAAGCAGTTGAACTGGACATTATTTGACAAAGCGTCCATATACATATACATATATCAGAATCCTGTCCTCGATCCGCTCGAATCACCCAGTAAAAGAGAATCCACCTCAGTGTCTGACGAGCTAGATTAGCGCACCATGTTCACCGGCCTTGTGAGTGCGGTACAGGTCGATCTTGCAGATATATGGAGCTCAGCGCTGCTTGGCCAATCGCTTGCTGATCACTAATGATCAAACCTTGATCGCTGACTATGCCCGCATTCCATCCACTTTGCTCTTCCTTCTTCTCATTCTGGCTATAGGTCGAACACAACCCGCGGGTGGCATCCATTATTGCCACCTCATCCGACGACCCCTCTTCCTCCTGGTCTTCACACACCATCACGCTGGACGATGCCTCCCCCATCTTAGGGGATTGCCATATCGGCGATTCGATCAGTATCAACGGTGCCTGTCTCACAGTCACTTCGTTCTCAACGGACGAGTTCACGGTGGGATTGGCGCCTGAGACGCTGAGAAGGACGAATTTGGGGGAATTGAAAGTCGGAGATAGGGTAAATGCGGAGAGGGCGATGGCGGGACATACGAGATTTGGAGGGCATATGGTACAGGTAAGTGGTGTCCTGTGGCTCTGAGCTAGCTTGTGGCGGGGGCCCACTCTTCGTTCTTATTCCGGATGGTCAAGAAATTCACACAGACCTGGCCAGTCGGCAATGGCCCACGATCGCTTTGGATCCTTGTCCGAACAATGGTAGACCCACGATACGACAAGCAAGCTGATACAGAATTCTCTCTTCTTTCCACCTTGCTGCTCCCATCTCCTTACTCTGCCCTTGTCGTCCTCGCTTCGCTCCGGTCTGATCCGCTCGTAGGGTCACGTCGACAGCACAGCAACCATCATCTCCCGCGTCCCGGACGGTGACTCCATCCGATACACCTTCCAACTACCCCCTTCTACCACCTTGTTGCCCTATATCATCGAGAAGGGTTACATCACCATCGACGGCGCCTCGCTCACCCTCACTGAAGTCAACGACAATCCGGAGCACAGATCCTTCGGGATCATGTTGATCGCTCATTCTCAGGAAAAGCTCACGTTGACTAAGAAAGAAGTGGGGGATAAGGTGAATGTCGAGGTGGACTGCGTGGGCAAGTACGTGTTGGGTAGCAAGGATAGGATCGAACAGCTTGTGAATTCGTTGGTGGATAAGAAGTTGAAAGAGAAGGGGTTGTTATAGAAAACCGTGATTCGTGGGACAGCTGAACTCTCGAGTGGTACTGTAAAATCCGGACAGGCATCCATTGCAGCGAGTCATAATGCACATCCCTACTTTGTCTGATAAAGTCTCGGATGCACTGCCCCGAGTACATGCCTGTACACGAGACTTAGCCTACTCTTGACCATCAAGCAAGAACTCGCCGATCTGCTGCCTCATCTCCCCTCTACCGACTTCCTTCCTCGCCCTCGCGATATTATCGCTGATCCATATGGGCAATTCTACGGGTTTCGCTTCAGCCTTCACAGCTTTCGACACCACCGTAGGCGGCGTGAATGTCGTCAAGCACCCATAACACAGTAGTGGCGCCAGGTTGTCATGTGGACCGTCCCCAGTCCAAGGCTGAGCCTCTATCATATGATGTGACCGCGTCACACCGTCCGCTCTGTCAGCTGGAGCTGAGACGGGCGCTGTTGAACCGGGAAGAATCTTGTTGGGCAGAGAAGTGAGAGCTGTACGTGATTTCCACTGCAAGGCCGAAGGGTCGACGGGCCTACCATCATCAAGTTCCAATGAAGAACATCAGTAAGGTCAGCATCACGACACGGGATTCAGAATCTCAAGGCCTGTCTCGACAAAGAATTCAAAGCTAGAAGAATTCTGGGAGTGCCGTCCTATAGACTCCTTTGAGCTCACAGTTGACAGACAGGACAATCAGGGATGTTTCCCTTGCCTAGTCCGGGATAGACAAGCTTATCACCTGTTCGATTGATGGTCGATACTGTTGCCGGATGGGTTACGCTCAAGCCAGCGATGAAATCTGTTCGTTGCGCCGCGCTCACACGATACATCAGCACGCGATCGCCCCAAATGGCAATGTGTAGCCGAGAATAGGTTCGTTTCGACTCGACACTGGTTGAGCTTGGTCGCCGGGCTCACTCACGCTCTGTCAATTGCTCAAGACTAGACACGGCTCCCTTGCCTCTTGCATCTCTCTTCCCCTTGGGTCCAGCCAATTCCCACCTCCTCTCGTTCCTGGTCCACCCGCTGAGCCCTCTCAGATGACAATAAATAGCGGCCTCTTTCGTTGTGACATCTTTCATCGGCTTCAACCTCGTCAGTCGCTCGTCCAGCCTGTGGACCGTATTCAGTTCGAGCGGCAACGACCAGCCTTTTCCTAGAGCTGTACCGGCTATCAAGCGCGAAGCTTGCCTTGTGGAAGTTTCCCCGAGGAGGAGATGGGTAATATTGGGTAATGTCTGAGCGGCGACGGTGAGAAGAGAGTTGAGGATGCTGGATAGTAAGGCAGGTCGGGAGGCGGGCGGAAGAGACGAGATGAGGGCTCGGAGATGTTCTAGGGGTGTTGTCGTCGATGACGAACTCTCGGGTACGGAGAACAGGGGAAGATCTGAGCGCAAGCGATCATTTTCGTTAGGCTCCACGAGACTATCAAGTATACGAGTATATGACAATCTTACATCATCCACATCACTCACCAGGATCCGTGACATCTAGCGCGACAGTGGCACCGTTTTCCCCTCCCGTTGGAGTGACCCCATCAAGTCCGCTACCAAGTCGGTGCAATCTCCCCTTCAGTCCCGCATCGAATACGTCCTCCGCTCTCAGCCCCACATATCGAATTCCGGGACCTAGTCCATCCACCCATTGCTTGACGATCTCTGATCGATCGTCCACTCCCTCCAGGACGCCCGCAAATTCGACGTAGACTACCCATCCTTTGTCCCATACGACCTCCCTCTCGCCTTTGGTCAGATCCGCAATCTTCCCATCGCCTTTACCTATAAACTCCCTTGACACCAGCATCTCCACCATCGAGGTCGATCCTGCTCCTGAAGAAAGAGCGAGGACGGCATCGCCCGTTTGACGTGGTGCTCGAGAGCCATTCAGGAGGTATGATTTGCGGCTCGAGGTGAACGAATCGAAGCCTTTCAGAGCGGGGTTGAGTGTCTTGCTTATTCGCGAGTAGAAAGCCGCGTCAAAGCATTCCCTGTAGGCGGAGGTAAGGTAAGCGGAGTTCACGCACAACACGCACGCGAGTCGACAGAATCGACGGGCCGCGGTACGATACAGAGATATCATATACTAGGTACGGCAAACAAAGGGTAGTTGACTCACTTGCAATACGTTACGTTCCGGATGATATACATGCTCTTTGTTGCCTGACATCGTTGGCACAAGCTCTTGTCTATCCTTCTCACTCGCTTCTTGCCTATGTATCCGTCGCATCCATCACACGACCGAAGGTGGATCGCGAGGTCAGCCACTTAAGTGTACTGACATTCGTATGATCGAAAGCACACTTACGAGGCATCGTGACTTTCTCCGGCTCAGCTTGGACGCCGTCCACGTCGACTTCGGGGACGTCTTGCACATTTCCGCACGACATGTTGATAGCTTTTCGACCTGTTACACGGTATGAGCGGTATGTGTGTAGTCTATAATTGAAGCTATGTACGATACGAAAGCAATCTTTCTCCTCGATATGTTATCAACTCTAAAGGAGCGGCAACAACATCTGGTCTGCATGCTTCAACGTGAATCCGAAATATGGTACAGGAGTCACGTGATTGCCGGACTAGGCCTAGGCCTAGGAAGTTAGGAGTAAGCGCTTGGCGCCGCTGCCTGTCCGCTCGCCCGCGGTCCTTGAACCCGTCATACGGTTATCAAGAATAAATAATCATAATAATTGGTCATCCCAATCAAATCATCCCGTATCAAAACCAAACCAAATTCACACCGTCTCTGATATAGACATAATATCATAATCTAAGTCAAGGCTTCCTTGACTTGACATCAGGACCTGGGCAGTCCAGTCAAGATGACGAGCGAACCCCTCCGCCACCCATTCGACTTCAAGCTGGAGAACGATGACATTGTAGACCAAGATGGAGAGGGTGGAGGGAGTTTCAGTATGGGAATGGGAGGACCGTCCGGAACTCGGTCCGCGGGTCCTGGTGGTTCTGGTTCTGGTTCTTCAACACCTCTCAAGAGGAGGAGAATCACTGTGAGTCCCTGTGAAAAGCTGTTCTCTCGCTGCAGCTCGCAAGGCTCTCTTGACTGACTGCATGGATTCCCTCATCGTTCCGAGTAGAGAGCGTGCGACAGATGCCATAGAGGAGGTACAAAAGTGAGTGTCCGGACCAGAAGAATCCGCTTCATTCCTTTGGCCACAAGTGGGCATCCTTTGACATTTCTTCTTGACGTCAGCAAGACTGACGCCTCGATTTGCTCATGGTTCGCCCGGCCTACAGTGCTCTCCTGGTCCAAGACCGTCCGTATGCGGACCATGTGCCGCGTTTGGATCGGAATGCACCTACGATAGGCCGATGAAGAGGCGGGGTGTAAGTCGTCAATCGATCCCGAAGCGCCAGATTATCTCTGGAGGATTGTTCAAGACTGCTGCCATACCAATACGCTGACGGAAAGATAACATTTAGCCACCTGCGAGAAGTCAACCGACGCGACCGTCATCAACCGGAAATGGCGAGACGTCTCCCAGAGAATTGACTCCATCTCGAGAAGAGCGCTGGGTATATACCGAGATCACTAGCCCAGAGATGATCGAATCTTTGATCGACGCTTTCCATCGCATCATCTACCCCATGTATGTGTACATTTTCCTCTTCACGTTTGTCCGCAGCGTAAATCATATCCGAAATCTGAGCGCCAACTGATCATGATGATTTCACTGCCTTGTCTTGTCATAGCCACCCTTTCTTTCATTGGCCTACTTTTACCGCGCAGGTCCGTCGCAAGCTGTACACGACCTCGCGTCCCTTCCACGCAGCCGTCATGTCGGTCTGTGCCCTGACCGCCGCAAGACTACGAGACGGCGCCCCCCAATCTCCCGGCTCTCCTTCACAATCAACGGCCTCTGAAGCTTTTTATAATGCGGCACAGGCCTCCATACCAACAGACTTGACATGCGCGAGTCACTTTGACTACAAGCGCGCAAAGTTTTTGCTGGCCATGCTGAGCGTCCAGTATGGACATATTGGGAGTGTACTGCGCCATCTGGGGGATTATTTGACTATGTGTGCAATTGATGGTTTTCATTCGGAAGCTAGATGGCCAAGTGACTTAACGGAAGTCGAGAAGCAAGAGAGAAGGAGATTGGTCAGTCGCGTCGCCCACTTTCACTGACGAGATCACTCGTCCCACCACGACACTGCTGACTATGGACTCTGTTCACCGGATACAGTTCTGGTCAGCGTATCAGATGGACGTGTATTGCGCCACGACATGGGGCGGTATCATCCGTCATCGAGAATCGCAAATCACCGTGCTCTACCCATCCGAGGTATACTCGGATGAGGACATCACGCCCGATGGCATACTCGCAGCCGATCCCGATCGACCCGTGTCGTTCATGCGGGGCTGGAATTTCGTGAGCGACCTGTATAGAATCCTGGAACATGCTTTGTCTCAGATGAGAACGAGACATCAGGTGCATGAAGGGGGGAATCCGATGGCCATGCTTTTCGCCTCAAGGAAGATCGAAAGGAACGCTGGTCCGGGCCCTGATGAGATTTTGAATGTGGTCGAGACGCTCTTCGACGCTTTGCCAGAGCAGTTTAAGGGTGTCAAAGAGATGACTGGAAACGCAGAGAAGGATAGATACGGCTTTCAAGGTATGTTGCGAGTGTTCATTGATACTCCCTGCATGGGTGTTGACGGCAATTGGTGCGCAAATTCAGCCGCGAACATCCTTATCACGCTGCAAACTGTCAAGATGGTGATGGCGGGTATGGCGGAGTGGTCAGTAGAACAAAGATGCGCCATTGCTGGAGAACTGCTGGACTCCCTGTCGGCTCTGCCAAAAGCGTACATACGAGCATCCAGCTCTCCCATGGTGGGTAGGCCCTGAAGCCTAACTATCCGACATTGTGAGATGGATCAGCTGCTCATGATTTCACTCTCGATGCCAGCTTCACCACCTGGCAGGAGTAGGCCACCTCCTCGCTGGTATCATCAATTCGCCATTGTCGCCCTCGACATATCTTCGTGTCAGAGACGTACTCCTCACGATGGCAGATGTTCTTTCGTCTCTTGAAGTTCACTTGTCATGCGCGGTCGGGATCGCCCTGAGACTGAGAGAACAGGTGGACAGGATCGACCGTTACATGGTCAGTGCGACGGAGCATTTGGACGCTTGGAGCACGGGCGTCGGTCCGCGTAAGGATGTGAGTTGATCCTGAACAAATCTCCGAACCGCCACTCATCAAACTCTAATCCGTTAATCCATCATGCTGATGGTGATCGAATGACATCCTTTGATCACATGCTGATCGCTGATTGCTGATTATGGTTGAATGATGCCTCTCTCCGATCAGCCGCCCGCAGCCGCGTCTGCGCCCACGCTGACACGCGACCCTACGCCCGCCCCAATCCCGGTACCGGCCCTAACGAACAATGCTTCTTCGGCTTCTTCTTCGCACCCATCGGTTCCTTTCGCACCGACAACGATGTCAGCCACCGCTGCGACTGTGCGACCATACGGTGTTGCAGCCTCAAGCTCGAACATTCCTTCGGGACCAGGTGCGGGTGCTCATGTGCCTATTGAGCCTCGTCCGCCTGTCCCCAGCAACTTCTTGTCGTACGCGCCTTCGACTTCCATTACTACCAACAACAATAATACTGTCGATCCACTCGCTTTACCACCGCAACTTGACCCAATTTTCCAAGCTCAAGCACAAGGAATAGACCAGCAGGTCCAGCTGCCCACCGACCTGTTCACCGACTGGTCTTTCTTGTTTGGCGAATTCGGTTCACAGGGCGACGCGTTTGATTTCCTATCTGCCAATCCCGCTAATAACAATAACAGCAACAGCAATATTCCTTCCAATACGGGTGAATGGGCTCCTCAGTTCTCGTTTGGATATGCCAATTTCAATGGAAGTGTAAATGGAGCCGACAACGCGAATGGTAGGATCTGAAGGGACCGGTCCGTGGCACGAGAAGGACAAGAATACAGGTTGGGGAACACGTTCTCATGTAATGCAACGCAGAGACGACAGACAAATCAACATATATTCCTATCTCAGTTACGTACAAGTGATATGTACAGTCGTATAATCTCACCCTTCGCCTGTGTACTACTAGTGACCGGTCGTCGGATTCACCTAATATAATATGCAATGCTTGTCAATCATGCATCTAGTGGAGGACCGAGATCTGCCAGAGCGGCCTGTCAAAGATCTCTCTGCCTTCTTCCTTCCTTTACCTTCTCACCCCGAACCTTATTTGGTTAAGTTTGTTCAAAATTGCTCTGAAACATGTGTGCTTGCGTTGTACTAGATCAAGTAATCTATGCTACATCGACGATATACTGGAATCGAGCCATCGATATCTTACATCGGGCACTTGTGCCTGTCTGTAGGATTAGCTCGTGTTCTACGTCTTCTAGTCCGTGTGCCAATAAATGAACACCCTTGAATCGAGCATTAACTCTGGGTGAGCTGTTCGTGTCTGAGCTTTAGCTTGAGCTTGAGCTTGAGCTTTAAGAGTGGGCCAGCCATCATATCGTGTATCGCACGCCCATCATTCACTAACTGGATTGCAGCGACTTCTTCTGCCCCTTGCGAACGCGAACGCGAACGCGAATGCGAACAATTATCCATAGGCATTCAATCATTGATGGTTTCGTGACGAGATGAAGATGAAGATGACAAGACAGGACAAGACAAGATCAAGAGGAAAACAAAAGGGCCTCTCTCTCCTTATATGCTGTAGTGAACACATACAGGAAAAAGATATAAGACTATATATACGTATAGAAAGAAGCTCGACATGTGAGTTATTACTATGCTACTGTTGTGAATTTGATTTCCGTCTGCACTCTATGCGCCGTCTATCTGTTTAAGCCTTCCAGGGGTAACCGCCACAGCCTGATCCGAAACATTGGGCCTTGACGGAGGGTTCAGCAGCAGGAGCGGCCTCGGCCTCAGCCTCTCGCTTCCAGGGGTATCCGCCGCAGCCGGAGCCGAAACATTGGGCCTTCACGGAGGGTTCAGCAGCGGGGGCAGCCTCAGCCTCGGCCTCTCGCTTCCAGGGGTAACCACCACAACCGGAGCCGAAGCACTGGGCTTTTACGGTGGGCTCGGCAGCGGGAGCGGCTTCGGCTTCGGCCTCTCGCTTCCAGGGGTATCCTCCACCTGTGATGACACAAACATACGCGTGTCAGCGGCAACATTCTGTATTTTTTGTTCGTGTTATTCTGTTTATTCGGATTTTCTGGACAAGTGGTAAAGAGTATGAATGAAACTATGGAGCAATGGAAGGTTTGTGGGAATCACACAAAAGATAAACTTACATCCTGAGCCGAAACATTGGGCCTTGACGGAAGGCTCGGCAATAGGAGCAGGGGCGGCTTCAGCCTCTCGCTTCCAAGGATAACCACCACCTAAACGATGCGAATGGGACGCAAAGCAAGCAATTGTCAATGTATGTTCTAGACACATGAACATTGTCGACCAAACGGGATGAGGGAAGCACGATCACTCACATCCTGAACCGAAGCACTGGGCCTTGACACCGGAAGGCTGGGCCTCGGGTACGGGGGCGGCGATGGCGACAGAGGCGACAGCAGCAGCGAAAGCAACGGTGAAGAACTTCATTGTGAGTGTATGTATCGAAGGTGAGATGAATGCGCTGTGGACTGTGTGGTGTGTGATGTGTCTGTTCAAGGAGCGGTTGCTTTGAATGAACGTTTGATTGGTTTGGGTGCTGGGTCTGTTCCGATTATATACGAGTACGCTGTATCCGTAGCGATGATCAAGCCGTCTAGACCGATGGGATGGATGATTGAAATTGATAAGAGCACGGGTTCGATGACGTTGGAAGAGCTATATTCACAGATGGAGATGATAGATAGTTGATTGGTAAGGTGGAAAAAGGGGCTGGTGATGTTTCTAGGTCGGATTGAGATTGGGATTGAGTAAGAGGGGGGATAAAGATGATCGTCGATCCGTCAGTCAAGAGGGTTTAAGTACGCTAACGAACGGACAATTCGGCCACCAGTAACGTATCACAAGTAGTTCACGAATGGTGCTAAAAAACCGCTGATGACGGATGATGTGGGCGGCGGTATGTCAATCTGTCGGGACAGGGATAGGGGATGTGACTCGGAACGCCAGGGCCTAGCCAGGTGTTCTGAGAATATACGAGAGGATGGGGGGAGGGAGAGAAGGGCGAGTCGGAAAGTCCGGAGCGAGCGACAGGCTACAGGTACTACGAGTGCTACTCTCACTTTCTCAGACTGTGTCGGTCCGCCTGGTATATCTGTTTGTTTAGAGTCGCGGGCCAAGGAGAATTAAGTTTCGACGAGTTATCGCGATATGAGAAAGCAAGACACAGGGGGTGATGTTATGTTGCCGTGAATGAAAGAGGCGTTTTGCCGAGTGAGTTAAAACGACCCAGGTACAGGCTTACTGATTTAGCCAAGCCAGGTACCGACTCAGACATTGCAGGTTAAAGACGGACCGATGAGGTAGGTGGTGAGGTGAATGAAACGCGGTTCACAGTCACAGGCTCTCCTAAGGTTCTCGGGATAGGGGAGAGAGAGCAAAGGTGAGAGAGAAAGAGCAATTCTCGAGAAATTCGCGTAGCAAGCAAGCATCCAGGCTGCAGATCGGAGAAGTTCGAGGCGCACGCAAAGGACAAGTCCTTTCAAAGGGGCTACGAACAGGGCGACAAACTCGGCAGTGGAGTCATGGCGTCCATCACATGTGTCCGTTCATGATCAACCACAATCATACAGCGCAACGCCCGAGCACGCGGAGGAAAAAAAAGGAGAGAGAGAAGAGAGACGTCTGCCTTGATCCTTCTCTTAATTCGCTTGGAACAGCGCAAGAACCAGCCGAGGCCGAAACAAGGCAATTGTTCCGTTATTTCCAACAGCGAGATCACCTGAAGAAGCCGAGAGGAACGGGCTAAAAAGCCGTGAGAGACACAAGGGGGAGTAAAGCAGAGCAAGGGAGCAAAAAGCCTACTTGTGAGCCTGTATGGTGCAGGGCACCTAAGAGATGTGAAGAGCATTATTATTCACTTCACTTCCCGATGCTGAGATTCGATGTGATTAGAGACCCTGATTATCGCATTTCGCATTTGCCTCTGCCTTTTCCCACTTGATTCCACACTCTGTTAATTTGGTCGCTACTCCGCCTTCCGTGCCTGACCAAACGAGTCATGATGCCTGTGCGCGATTTCAATATTTTTGAATTTGAATTAGAATTTGAAGAACGCGATATGTACAAGCAAATTCAAATCTGGCTTAATTAAACAGTTTGGCCGCGTTTGGATTGACCGATTGTCAGTCATGCATCTCTTTGCTTTTCCCCATCATGTGTTATGTGTTGGTTGGTTCATCAGATGAGCTATGTCATTGAGGAAGCGGAAATTGAGAGTGGCAATGTATTGCCGCGGCGTTCCGGACGAGCGGAAGTGAACGTGTCTCGTCTCGCGGACCTGTGTTTCCAATGTCCAGATGCATGCATTTGAAACCTCCAACTCAGTCGTCGTGCCTCTCCGTGCATTCGATGATGCTGTCCACGACGAACGTCTCGGCGGCGATCAGTAGGTCGCGACGATCAATAATGGATACGGAGTAGTCGGTCATAGGATGGGGAAAGCCAAGACCGGCTCGGAAAATCAGCGTCCGGCCGATCTGTAAGTGTGTGCGTGTGTGTGTTCTTGTGGCAGAGTACATACCCTTGCATCAAAGGGCATGTTTCACTTAGTCAAACCATGTTGAACAGGGCATAGGCCGAGATGGTCTGATCATCATCGCCAAGCAGGAGGGCGTCCGGGGGGCGCAACAGCCTGGCCATCAGCATCAGAAGTCGTTTCACCCAGGGCGCATCTCTGTTGCACCTCATGCCCGTCAAATTCCTCCCGTCTCATCTCGCCGTGTGCATCGATGCATCCGCATCTCATCAGCTCCCTTGTTCGGCCCAGCCAAAGAAGACAAGGTCCCGACAGCTGAGCTGAGGGTGCAGCCAACGAAGTATGAGAATCAGATAAGACGCTCTTGGCCCACGAACAGAATAACAGAAATGGGACGCGTCTGCCACGGTTTACGAGGGTGTCTTGCTAGCGCGATTTCTGGCCCCTTTCACGGCAAGGTTCCGTGCCTTAAATGTGGCTTGAGGGGATATTGAAGTTTCATCCGACCACTACGTAGCGCTACCTACGCGGGGTAAGTGAATGCACACGCTTGCAAATTGTGCTATCACAGTGTTACATACGGCCGCGTGCTGTCTGCATCGAGGACCACCGGTAAATCGACCGAGCGACAGACACATCGACGTTGATCGTCTGCGCGCGGAAGATGAAAATGGAGATGATCAACGCTAGACGCTAAACGCCTTCAGGAATGAGAATATCATGACGAGGATGAGGAACGCGGCTAGTGCAAAGTAGGGGGTCAAGGCCCTGGACGCGCACAGACATTCAATTAAAGCTTTCTCCGAGCGATCGGCGCGACGCCTTTTTAGACTTCGGAATGCCGCCACATCCACCCCACACCTATATCCATTGCGGACAGGTACTGTACACTGCTTAGGTACCCGGTGGGCGTTTAGTCGGGAGGGCGCCACATCCACGTCTACACACACGTCCACGCTCCGTCCAGAACATCATCGAGATAGCCATCCATATCATGTACTTCCGTCAATGGAACGAATAACTCACATGAGGACTTGCGCATGGGAGGCTCTGTGGTTATGCGCCGCAGTCAGACGCTTGCGCCACGTCATAATGCATGTGTTGCGGCGTAGTCGTGGCTACTCGTTGCCACGCTGCGACTTGAACATGACTTGCGATTGTGGCTTTGCATACGTCGGTACCGAAGCCAGGCATGTCTATTGTGGGGCTTTGAACTCGGCGATTCCCTCATCCTCATCACATTGCGAGTAGCTGCAGCACCATGCGTCCATTTCCCATTTTCCCAAAAGGCACTCACACTTACTCCACACTCGCCGAGTTGCTTTACGTACGAACCCATTTTTAGCCTTGTTCCAGGTCAGGTCACCGCCTCTCAACCTGGATATGTACGAGAAGTGGAGTCTAGAAAAGAAGAAGGGGTGGGAAGTTCCTCGGACCTGGCCTGATTATGATTCTGGATCTTATGTGCACGGGTCTCACGGTCTCGGAAGTGGCTGTGAACGGGCATCACCTGATGATCGGGCTATGGCAGCTAAGCTGATATGCTGGGCGTCGTCATAACGCATGCCACCACTGGGACAACTGTGCTGACAAGATCAACGGTCTGGGGAAACGAAGAAGTTGCCATGAGGACATGACGGTACATCACATGATTTTCGCGTGATGATACAAAGCAAGCTAATCACTCCCCCGCTGGTCACGCATTCTTCTTCCGCTGATCAGAGAAGTCTGGTTACGTTTCCGCTCACACTCAAACTCACATTCCGCACCTAAGGCAATTGAATGATTGATCCCTCCCGATACCATGGTCATGGCGAAGATTTTGCGCCGGACGGAACGGCGATTGAATATTCTTGAGAGACAGACACGATACGATACAAGTCAGTGTGTCAGTGTCCGTGGTCGCCTGTAATGAGTAGATGCTTGGGCGATATATCCCTTCCGGCGGGCAAACATTATGTATGACGAGAGTCGATCGTTGATCTCGGTTGTCCGTGTAGATCACTAGCGATTGGCAGAAACGTAAATGTTTGGCCGTGTAGGTTTGGTCTGTTGTGCTTGTGAAATTTGCAGTTGCAGCCGTGACTACCCGTGCAGGAGTAATGCACGTTGCGATGGGGGTGGAAGGTGCTGGGCAATATGTGGAGAGTCGAAGCAGATTGCTCGCCGCTTTGTTACGTGGTCTGAAGTTTCTCCTGGTTCACACTCTCACGTTCACATCTGTCTTCATTCCGGCTGTCTTCCGTGATATGCTCGTGGTACGGTGGGTAAGGGTAATTGATGATTGTCTCCGTTGCCGTTGGGGCCAACACGACCTATTATCAAGGCTCGCGCTCGCCTCTCCAAGATTGGGTATAGATGTACGTACTGCGATGGGTGCCTTCTTCATCGCCGGCGGCGTGTACCGTAAAATACAAAGTTATGATGTGAGACAATGGGGCATCCGATCTGTCCAGAGTAAGATTTTGCCGATACTCATGCCATGCCATGACATGCCCACGCCCAGAAATAAGGTTCAAGGTCCGAGACATCGAAGTGATCGTCCCGAAAGGAACAGACAAAGCACATGTAGTTTACGCGCACGTACCTAGTTGTCTCTCGGTGGCTTTCAATGTTGGTAGCTTGGTGACAAACCCCCGTCGCCGTTGAATACTGTAGTGGCGGAAACCTTGAGCTGAGAGTTTTGGTCTCTGAGTACTGGAAGAGTGCAATCAAAAAAAACCAACAGTCCGGGGATTGGGAATTGGTTTGCTTGGGACATATTGCCGTGGCTCGTACCGTGAGAAAGGTGCTCGAGAGAAATATTGTATGAGTACAAAGTTAGGCTCGTTGGACGATAAAGATAAAGATAAATTCTTAGTCTTACCAGTCACGAGCGTATCATATGGAGGAGTCGGAGATCGTCTTCGATACAGATACGAGATGTTCGTCGCTCGACAGCTTTCACTGCAGCGCACATCTTACAAGTCGGCCAAAGTGCCGTTGAACACAAACCGAAACATTTCGACCATTCGCTCATTGCATCCGTGGTGCATTCGCGGGCGGGGCAGGGGGAGAGAACTGAGCAACCGCTCAGACATGTACGCTAGAATATCTCACGATGCCACGCAGTCATCCACGCTACTGTTCTGGTCTGGTTTATGAACATAGCTTTTTTTCAATCAGCGGGACTTCTTTGGGTCAGATGACCGAGTCCACGAGACATGCATGTGCGTTCGAGCTGAAATCGCAAGATAGGGGGGGGGGGGGGGGGGGGCAGAGATGGCGAAGCCTGCTTTTCCCATCGCGCTGCTCAATGGGTGTCCCCATTCGACCGGGTTCCAGGCGGTACGTTCTGTATCGGATGGTCACGACTGAGGTCGATTGGATTCCAGCCATCGATCGACAGCGCGAGTTCCCGTCATCCGCATAGAGCCTCTACGATGATATCCCCCATATAAGACACATAAACACAGTTTCGTGATCGTCAATTCTATTCCGCCCGCCTCATCAACACGCTCACCTCCAAGAGCCTCCTCATCGTCTCAATCGATGACGAGACGGTGGTCGGGTCGCTCCCGTGGCTTTGCGCAATCGCTTGCGTGTTTGTTAGACAGAGGTCTGCCTCATCCTGATAATTCCAGTGCACCAGATCCGCCTTTCGAGGTTACAGCCATTCTTTTTCCGGGTTCAGCTATACTAGAATTTAGTACCCGTACGTCTGCACTGTAACACAGTACCTTCGCGACATGAGTCAGTAGGAGGGTGTAGCCAATTAGATTGATCGTGGCCGAGGCCGCCACCAAGATCTCGTTGGTAAGCGCGCTTCATTTCTAGGCAGCACTCACTGTCAAGCACAGCGGAGTCGCAACGCGACCATCTCGTCAGACGCTCCAGACGGCACTGGGGTGGGACCATACAATCAATCTACAGCACTGTAGCCATCCCCAACCACGTGATCCGTGAACGTCGTGGATTGGAAGGGGGCGCTGCAAATGGTGGTACATAGCTTCAGCTCCTCTGTTCTCTGTGCGTGCTCTGGACGCTCCTGCCTGTACTGCCAGTCCTCGGTCGCTCATGTCCCCCACACCCGCTGAAGTACATCTAACGCTTCAGCACCAATGGGTGTCGTCACATGCTCAGATCTTCCAATTCTCAAAGTGAGTCCCCTGTCGGTGCGTGGGAGGGTAACAATGACTACAATGACTTCTCTGCCCCTCTGCGACCCGGAGGTCGGGGAAGAAAGACGATACATGTAAGCAGTCTCAGCTTGACTCTGCCATCTCGGTTATATCTATGATCGACCGAGTCTCACCGTCGGGAGAGCGATGTATCTAACGTAGCAGACTAACTGATATTGTAACAGAGTGACGATACATACAATACTGTGGCCGGGTGGTCGGGGTAACTCAGGGCTTGTGCTGTGTGACGCTCGGTGTCCGGCAGATGGTACAGGTAACCCAATCACCGCTCGAACTGCGAGCCTGACTTCATGGGGGGTCACCTATGAGGAAGAGTCTTGCCTGACAACGTCGTATCAGCGATGCCTGGCCGTCAGTCTCCCTCTACGCTTATGCCTCACTGTATCATGAATCGTCATCTGATGTACTCGTGCGGTGAATGTACAGTATGTTGCATTTTTACCCTATATGCACAGTCCCATCCTGCATCATTCGTCATGAGCCCGCGGCTCCCCGTCTAATGTGATCTTACAGTATGATTATACTGCGTGTTCATCACACTACCGGCTATTGTGTGTCGTTCCATGCCTGTTGTCGCCTACAAACCAAAAGGAACTGAACGAATACCGATAATCCCATGAGCGTTGATCGGTAGGGAAACACCACTCCAGAGAGGTTTCTGAACTATGGTTGGTATCGGGAATTTCTCACTCACATTGATTGTCTCGCTTCGCGACGCTGTCATCGGGCCCGCCCGGAAGGACCGAGTACGTGGTCACGAACACCTTAGTAGGGTTGAGCTGCATACGATAACACGAAGACATGAGAGCAAGGATATGCATTTCACGTTAGCAATCATCTATCTCATTCGACACCTTCTCCGCTCTCTCGTGATGACTGAGGGGCAACGTGGATGAACGACGATCGGGGTGGTCCTGCCTCCACTGGCATGAGGTATGCCCCAGATCCAGGTTGCAGAAGATTGTATAAAGGAGGTACTCAAAGAGATGGATAGAGCCAAAATCATCGAGATCGAGATTTACTCACCACCGCCGGGAGCACCAAAGTTCTGAGCCTTGACATCGGCTTCGGGAACGGGAGCAGCTACGGGCGCGGGGGCGGCGAGAGCAGTGGGGACGAGGAGGACCAAGAGGCCGAAGAAGATTGACTGTGGGGACATCTTGATTGATGCTTGGTGGTGGTGGTGTTGTTGTTGTGGTTGTTGATCGGTGAGTAGATGCGACGTTTGTTGAAGAGTCTAGCTGTAACTTTCGAGCTAAGAAGCAGACTGAAGAGGATTGAGCGAGATGCTGATGCAAATGGAACTAATTTAGTGTAGAGTCGAGTTAGAAAGGAAGACAAATAAATGATGAGAAAAGGAAACTGGGAATGACTGTTATATATGCATGTTCACGCCCACGCCCACGCCCATGCCGGGCAAAGGTTCTCGCCAGCACAGCACAGCCCAGTGCTTGCATGCTTGGCCTTGACGACGGAAGGACTTGGCCGATACAACGAGTAAGTCAGGTCAGTGTGATGTGCGCGTCGGGCGTTATCGTCAACGCGATAAGATGAAACAGCAAAGACGCAAAAGGAGGTCAAAGCTATGTGAGACAGAGCACGGGCGACCGCGTTGTTATGCCTTTCCCGGGTGTGGGGATGTTACATGACCGAGGGTTATGTGGGTGTGATGATCGCATGATCGCGGTCGTCGCGGTCGGGGGTGGAGGGGGAATAGCGGCGGGCGCAAATGCGTGAGGTGAGGAAGGAAGGGTCACTCATCCGATCGAAGCTCGGATCCACATCTACTGCTGACTGTATTACTCCGAGAAGGAGGACCCCCACCATTGCCTCAACCTCGCTCTCACCCTATCGTATTCTCGTACGGTATCAGTTCCTTTTCCGGCGTATGCAGTAAATATCAATATCTAGTAATGTTTAGTGTGGTTTTAGTGGTAAAGCCCGGGGGATACTGATGCCCTCGTACGGTGTCACTTTACGGTACTTGTATTTTGTTCAAGCACACTTGATACGATACAATCAATGCAAAGGCCAAGGACATCACATCCGCTCGATGCATGCAAGCAAAGGATGCTGATGCTGATGCTGATGCTGATGCTGATGATGACGGCGTTCGGACCTCTGACTGCGCGGGTTCCTGTCAGTCTTCAGTTCAGGATAAACAGAATGTGTGCCGCGCTAGGATCTATAGCTATGACGCTAAGATGCCGCTTCACATCACTTAACCGGAGATGCCATGCCATCCTTTGTGTGTGGCACGTGGCACGTGATGAATAGACTGTATTTACTTCAACAACTACACGAGTAACCTCGATACATATAGAGACCGTATAGGAGAGAACCGAGTTGACATCTACCTGGCTGACTCCAAAATCAAAACACCAATGACTTGATGATGAACAAGAAGCACAATGAGAAAGCCTGAATAGGATTGATTATACTATGACACCAAGACATGACTATCTAAGACCCAAGACCGGATACCGAAAGAGATGAAGAGAAGCACAGAGCAAATCATCTTATAACGTCTAAATTTACACAGATGGTTGGTTTGATATGATGAGACGCAGACAGATAATCGACTACGGCCAGCTCAAATTTCTTACAAGCCTCTTGAGCCATCCGTCCCCGTCCCCGTTCCCGTTCCCGTCTACGGCAGGTCTTAGATCTTCCAAGTATCAGGTCCGAACCCCGTAGGCGGCGCATCGTAGTACGCGGCACCTTCGCCATTCCAATCGGCAGCTGTGGTAACGATGACAAGCATAGTGAAAGTCAGTCTCTCAATTTCTGGTCTATCCTGTACCAAGAGACCTCGAAGCAGAAGCTGTACTCACTATTTCTGTAGACCGTATTACCCCACCAGTTGATGCTCGCTCCCGGCAGATCGAGGACGAGGAAGACTGCCAAGGCAGAAAGAGCCGTTCCGACGTCCAAAGCAGCCGAAAGGACATAATTGTACTGAGAACACGCGGAATAAGACATAGAAGTCAGCTAAAGATGTCTTGATTGGCAGTTGATGCCTCTTTTTGACGAAAGGCCGAACTCACCTTGGACCACCAAGCAAACTTCTTCCTTCTCAACCAGTATTGGAAAATGAAACCAGTGACGAGCCAACTCGCGTAATTGACACCGGTCGCAGGAGGGATGGAGAGCGCGCCGCTGAACACAACGGGCAAGTTGAGATTTCTGAAGATCGAACGGGGGTACTTTCGCACCCACAGCCAGAAAGGGATGGGTAATATGGCTCCGACCAGCAATGCGTATGTTTGAGGGTGATACAGCGAACCTTTGCTGAACAGTCGTTCGGGACCGATCAGACCCCTGCAATCCAAAGAAGCCACGGTCAGCGAGCGAGTTCAGCCACGCGCGCAATAGCAAAGGACGACTCACCAGATAATAGACGAAGTGAAGAAGACCTTTGTAGATGCGCAGGTCAACAACGACTTCTGGCCAACTTGGCAGATATCATCGATCTTGGCAAACATCAGTTCCTTGGTTCCGCTCTGAACGAAACAAGCGATCGAGGCTGCCGATAACTGAGCGATGAACGTAGCTCGAGGAGGGATTTTCATGTAATGACCGAGTTTCTGGTCTTGCACGAATGAGAGGGCCTCGACGACGGTCTGGACACCGAAGACCTTGAAGATCTGTATTGTTCGAAGATGTACACATCAGTCTTGATGACTACGCGTTTCATACGACCGAAGAAAGAATGGGAACTGGCTGTACTCACCATTCCGGGGATAGGCTGACCTTGGAAAATATAACCTGGAATCAATTCGGCGAGCAGATTGATACCAACCTGCTGAGAAGTCATGGCATAGACGAATGCAGCCGGTACGACGTAGACGAACGGCAGCAAAACGGCGATGATGTAGCCCCAGACAGGTAAATCGGTATGGAAGACCTCGATGGCGACAACAGCAAGAACGAAGACGAAGACGAACAAGCTAAGGAACCACCAGTCCGGGACTTCGGGATAATGCTTCATCAGCTTCATATGGATGTCGTCTGCTTCGGTCTTGACGTTGATCACGGCTCTGTAAATTCGAGGTCCGTGGTAAAGGGCGGTGTGTACAAGCAGCGCGGTTGAGAGGGCGAAGGCGCACATGAATGTTACTGAGAAACTGGCCGAGAGGTAGACGGGAGAGTACTCGGCGTATGCAGTCTTGTTGAGCGTGACATCGTCAGTCAAGATGTTGAAGATGTCATAAGCGGAACCGAATCGGTCGGCAGCTTGGATGACGTTCATGGGAAGGTATGCGAATGACCAGACCTGAAGCAAAAAAAAATTGATTGATCATCAGCCTTGATAGAACAGGTGAACAGTTTAACCAACTTACGTTGGTGTAATACAGAATCGGCACCAGAATCCAGAAGAAGAGGACAAAGCCAACCCCGATGTTCACCTCCGCCCACCAAGGGGCAGTGAGGGGTGAACCGATCCAGGTGATCTGACTCCAGTCGAAAGTCAAGATACCCATACCAAGACCGGTAGATACGCCAAAGAGCTGGTTGACAACTCTGTTCTTTGGCGCGATCCAGCAGGCATAGGAGAAGTATGAAAGACCTGTGAAGATGAAGCCTGAGATTGCGCGAAGAGCATGATAACCTTGACGTCAGTATCGCAATGTCTTGTCCCGTGCAATCGATCAGCATCAACTTACCAGGGAAGAAATACCACGCGAAAGCGCCAGCACCACAGAGTATGAGGAATCTAAATCTGCTCATACCGCCCTGGAACCCATCCTCTTCAGCGTGAAGGGTGTTCAAATTGGTCGTGACAACAAGATTACCAGGCCAGATCATCGATGCGGGCCACACAACGAATCGACGACATATACCGGCCATCGTGAAACCCGTGAGTTGCGTCGCAAGGATGAACATGATGTTGAACCCATAACCGAAGTCGTGCTTGTAGTATAGCTCGCTGGAGACGGTCGCGTATAAAGCATAAGCGGGACCAACGGCAACATTCGCCATCATCACGATAATCGTGTGCTCCTTGATGTTGAAAGGACCTGGGTTCAAGCTGAAGGAATAACCTCCCAGCCATCGCGGCATAATGAACGTAGTGATCGGTAATAACCAGGCAAGACCTTTCCCTACGGGATATGTCACGACCCTATTACAAAACAGAAAGACAACGTCAGCGTCGGAACAGGGGCGTCGATACGACGTGTGCATTTCAAGCGACCTGGAAGACTTACTGGATGATCAGAGGTGAGATATAAGGAGCAGGAGTTCGGAAGTGGAAGAAAGTGTTGATGGCCGACGCGATGGTACAGAAGAGCATGCCGAGGCACCACGCTCGAAGGGTCAAGGCTACAAGGAAGTCATCAGCTTTTACATATCCTTCATGATTGAGCCGAGTCTTACAACGTACCAGGCATTTCAGGATCATCAATATTTGAAACTGATGCTCGCACTTCGGGGTACGGACTGTCTTCCTCGATCATGTCCATGTCCACCGCAGCCAGACTGCCTTCCATCCCATCACTGCCTTCTTTCATGACGCCTCCAAGACCGTCTCCCCACGTCGTTTTGCCGTCCGGTACAGTCATGTCTCCCGTGATCTCCGTCATGCCGATACTGCCACGACTCATTCCTCGACTAGTCCCAGCATCGCTGGTAAAGTCACTCTCTGATATCAGGGGCGCGGAAGACTTCATTCTTCTGTTCTGGCTGGGACGATAGGCCTGTACAGCATCGGAGCCACCGGAATCCTCTGAGATGCGCGACATGTCGGTCGTGGTGGTCAGCATCGTTGTAGCGGTGTCTGGCCCCCGGCGTCGGCCTTGTATCCTGCTGATCAGAGAGTTTCCTGTGCTCAGTCTGCGTGATTTTGATGTGGCAGGGCGTGAGGACGTCGATGGTCCAGCTGAGCTCATGGTGAATGCGAACGAAGAGTTGTTTGGGTTGTGTCGACCACTAAATGGCGGTGGATTCGACTTGTCATATTCTAATTCTGGCAAATGCCCGCCAACGTCGATGACACCCGTAGGTGTCGGAACAGTGTCGCCAACGCTGATCGATTGAGGCGTGTCCCTCAAAGTCATGCCTGGTGTACCGGCGTAGGCACTGTCGGACATTGTTGTCGCAGTTGTGGGCATTCCGCTGGTCGATGGCGCACCCCCGGATGAGGTGTAGTCTGAGAGCGGTCCTTGTCCTGGTACTGCGGCAGTCACCGGCCTGTGAAATGCAAACACACCTTCCTCCTCCTCCTCTGATTCTTGAGACTCTCCCTCATAATCTTCCTCATCCTCCTCCCGGTAAAACTCCTGGTCTGGCAAGGGCCCGATCCCGGAAGCTGATGTCTCTGGTCTGTCCGTCTTGGGTCTTCGCCTACTTGGACTCGTGTCAGGCCTTTGCCCAGAGGATGTCCCCGGTCTTCCGGAGCTGGTGCCGGGCCTCTCAAAGTCGGCCATCATAGACGCGGACTAGGTGGTCGGAAAGTGAAAGAGTATACGTGTAGAGTGCGCTTCGCGCTGGCCGATCCGATCTGATCAATCTCTAAGCTTGACGATCCGGGTAGTGGAGTGAAGTGTTGTCAAGAACTTTGGTCACGATCGTTCTGACGCGGACGAGCTAGAGGAACGTTTGCCCAGGACTTCGAAGGTTAATCTCGTCAGGGGAAAATCACACAATCGATTATGGGGATCAACGTGTTACTGGTTGATCAAGAACGACTAGGGTGAGATGTGTAGTGAGACTGGTGAATGCTGATATTGAGCTAGAAGAGACGAAAGACAGTGGAGAAGGGATATGGGAATCAGGACTGAATTGAACTGTGTAATACGAAGATTACGACTTGTCCTGATCGACTTATCGGTCGCGGTTGAAAGTATTCGATCGGGAGGGAACCGGAGCGTGACGCGAGGGGTAAGTCGATGTCAAGTGGTAGTGACTGCCTATTGCCTGCTCCTCGAGGCCTATCTCAAATGCACTCAGAGGATGACCAATTCCACCACTGTTCTTATCCTAGAATAGTACGAATGAGCAAGCAAGCACCTAAGACTCTTAACTCTTCCTTCTCGATTGCTATTCTTGGTCAATTGAATGTCCCGGCGTCCGATGTCTCACTCAAAGCTCCATCCGGACGAGATTAGAATGCGAGATGTCGACTTTGATCGGCTGAGTGCTGGGTTCTTGTAGTTACCCGGTCTTGTTTGTTCGGTCCTTGACGTGACGTGCGAATGATCTGATCGATGGGACGTAACTTAATGAGGATGTCGAACGATCGTGTAGGACAGCAACGTCGAGAAGGGCCTTGAGTGGTTGTTGCTGCGCGGGAATCGAAGGAGGTGACAAGGAGGAGGAGGAGGAGGAAGAAGCAGAAGAAGAAGAAGAGGAAGAAGATTTGACAGGATATGGCCAACAAGATAAGACAAAACGCAAAGTAAGTTGTGCTTGGGTAAGGATGAGTATGAAGAATCAAGAATAGGTGGTGTGCAGGTAGGAAAGAAGCAAAGGAGGATCTTAAGGGAAAGTGGGTGGGGGGGAAAGCAAAGGGATACCAAAGGATTCAGGGATGGATGAGTGATGTGATGCGAGGATGATGGGATAAGGCACATCCATCTATCTATCCAGGCCTTGCAGCTCAATCAAGCAAGAAACCAAGAGGCAAGAGGATAGATAGGGCGAAGGCGAGGCGAGTTGCGGCAGGTAGGGAGGCCATCAAAGACGGACAGAACAAAGCGAGAGGAGAAACCTACCGATCATATCTTGGCTCGCGAAGTAATGCAATCAGGCAAGAAGGGAGTGATCGCTTCTCCGTTCCCAGGGGAATGGTATATGGCACGAGCGCACAGGATGGACAGGGTGTCTGTCACAGGGTTTTATTACCATGGCTCGATGCACTCCACCATCCAAGGGCGAGGGGGAGAGGACGAGGTAAGAGTGGTTCGTTCTTGGAAAAGATTGGATTCAGGGAAACCAACACAAATCTTATTCTCTCTGCCTTTTGTGTTTTGTGGGTCCGCGGTGCGCGAGGCAAGAGAGGACACCAAGCCCCGAGCCATCTCTATCCACATTCAGAACCGAACCGAATTTCTTTTTCTCTCAGGCAGCCCAATCATCCTTTCGGAGGCATAACAAGCAAGGCTGTCAAAGAAAAATGACTTGTTTTCGTCCACAGAAAAAGGTAAAATTTCGGTTTCGGTCTTGTGTTTGGTGCACGCGGTAACGTTATACAGGTGACTACTGATCATCAGGTGCATCGTCCCAGATGAATGTATATCTTTGGGTTGTCTTTGGGTTGTCTCAGCGTGTCCGAGGGGAAATAGTCGGAGTTACCGTTTGCAGGATGGTCTTGTAACATGAGCAGCGATGCATGAGATCAGCCGTGCCTTCTGTAAACACAGATCCGCTTTGCATGTAACTTCTGATGTGTCACTTGGCGAGATCAGATCCAGGCGCATGCTCGGCTCACCCACTCATCGAGCAAGGTGATGCAACGATCAATTGATCAACGTCAAAATCATCATAAGAACGAACAGGGGTCTAAGTGATGCACGGGATCTCGAGATCTTCTCAGGGACCTGAAAGGCGTTGCGTTGGCGATCAACCGTCTACGTGATGAATCACTTGGTGAATTGCTATTTCATACCACTTTTCACAACAGCCTGTATCGAACGACTGGTCGATCCGATCCCCAGCATGTCCTCATGATGAAACGATCCCCGGAGATGCGGAAAACATCGCATCTAGGCGATGTAGTGCGATCGTTGGGTGAGAGTCCAGATCAGTCCGGTCCCTAAGTTGAGAGTGAGAGATCAGCTCAGCTCCATCCTGTCTCATCCCCAGCTTGTGTACCTACGATCCGTGCACATGTCCAACGGTTGTTTACAGAATAGTAGATGGGGTGGAGCGGTCAAGAAAAGATACTTTGGACTGGCAGAACCAGGCCGGCCCACGCGATGAAGATACAGAAAGAATAGCTGGAGAACAGACAAGAGACACTGTGTTGACCCACGTCCACCACTCACATCCTACGACAAGAGGCCCGATGGAAGCTCTGTTGACTTTGACACCACCGAACACGACTAGCTCGGCGGTGAAGTGGAAGGTTGCTAGAGCGTATGTGGCGATGGCGAGGTTGTATGCGCTAGAAATGGAGTAGTAATATCGTCAGTGGACGGGATATACGATTGATCCTTTTCAGAGGCTGCAGGCTGGCAATAGATTGCATAGGATACACCGATGAGGGAGAAGATAAGATGGGATGGATTGACGGTCTCCGGGCACTCACATCGGGTCATGAATGTTGTAAGCGGCCATTCCACGAATCACGCTCGCCAGCGCCGTCCACGCAGCAAAAATTCGACCAGCCAGGCGGGTCACTGATATCAGGTATCAGATATCACGAGTGGATAAATTGCCGAGGTCGACAGGTAAAAAGTCGGACCAGCAAAAGGTTGAAGTAAATCTAGTCAGCTTCTTGATGCTCATCGTGAAGATGTATGTGATTGAGAAGATACACAGTCTGGAACGTCTTGGACTCACTCTCATCCGCTTTACCAGCGTACACCTCCTTGCTCTGCCAGATCACAAAATAATTCTGGATCGCATTGTACGTGCCAGCCACACTGGTCATGAGAAGCCAGTATGGCAGGATGCCAGCCGCGGCGGATGGTAAGACTGACCAAGCCAGATGCAAGGGACGTCGGAGGCAAGAAGAGATGACATTCGATCGATTCGACGAGTTTCATTTGCGATAGACGTTGATCCAACGCAGATAACATGAGAACGACAAGGGTTGGTTGGTTAGTGGGTCTTCAGCCTCAATCTGGTTCTGATCACGGCTGCAGGAAGTTTAAGGATGTTCATAGACATCCCCCGCAAGCCAGCTAGCTGGATATGCGAGCGATCCCTCGACATAGCCAATATATATGTCCACTCACTGCCTGACATCGATGATCTATCGCGCTGGTGAGGCTGGGGTTCTTAGCGGAGCAGCTGCCGGAGTCGTCTCAACCTCAGGATGAACAAATCAAGATCAATGATGAACTATCAATGTTGACAGCAATCATCATCAGTGCCGCCGACGCGTACGGTGGTTGGATATTTGACCGGGTTGGTACGGTCCTTAACCTCCGACGGGATTCGGTGTGGATTGTGGATGGTAGACTCTATCCCATTTTCCAAGTTGCCTCGCTCAACTCACTCGTCTATGCTTCTCTTCCTTCCCGTTGATCTGTTATATATGTCATTGAAAGAACACATGCTTCATCAAGTGACTTCAGCCAGCGCACATCAAATTTCGCCCAAGACCATTGTTCGTCCAGTGATTGGACTACAGCTAAAGGCGCGACACAACATTCATCCACCTGATCTGGTACTCGTCCACAAGGTTGGTATCTGGCCCATTTTGAATAGGCAGTCCGCTTCGATAGAAACTCCCAATTACCTTCAGGTCTATCAGTCATCGATACAATAGGTCCAACCAAGCCAGAGTCGGTCTGCGTGGCCGCAGAAGAAAAAACCTAGAACTCAACCTACATCCGACAAGCGACTTCACCTTGGAACGAAACCCCCCTCCACGATGGACCTCGTGCAGAATGGAGAGAGCAGCAAGTCACCTCGGCTCGCAGCAGCGGCTCTAGTAGACACCGCCAACGATGGCCACGCCAATCCTACCCGAGCGAATAACGCCCGGAACGAAAATGGGAATGGAGATGAGGATGTCGTGATGGGAACCTCGGAGACCGTGGTTCAGAGGGGTAGTTCAAAGCTCGTACTACCTGCATGGGATAGTGAGTATTGTTTGCCTTGCTATACCACTGCACTGCAGGTTGCACTGCAAATCACCTCTCTTGACCTTCCCTTCGGCATCGGTCTATGTCGATGCATATTCAACACACGACGTTCAAGCCTGCCATCTACTCGTTACGACGTCAAAGAGTTTATCGATTGCTCTCAGTGTGATCCATCCGGCTCGATCGCTGGATTGGCTAGCTGACATACATCCCTTCGTCATACCATCAATCTCAACCAGTGCCTCCCCAGAAACCCCTCCACTCCTCCCTCGACCTGATATCGCTCCTCCACCTCGATACCCTCTACAACACCTACGTACGGCCCTTCGCAGATGTACGGAACGAAGACCAGTCTCAGCCTCAGGCTAATCAAGAGGAAGACGATAAGAGGCCCATTATGAATAACACTGTCATGGGTCCGGGTGGTTCGGCTGGTACGGGCAAGAAAGGAGCTCAGCAGAAAAGGCGGAAGATGGAGAAGGGGTATCAGCATCTCATCGAGGACTGTATAGGTATGTGCGGTGATTCTTCTTTACAAGAGCACATCCCTCCTCCGGAGCTTCTCGATGCTGTCGAAGAAGAACGCAAAAGACGCTTCGAAACGATATACAATGCATATTGTGCAGCAACTAACGCTGAAGGGGGTTGACTCTGATCTTTGCCTTTGCTCTCGCACCACTATTCTGTCTTATATCGTATTGTCTCCCTGGCGCCGCGCCGCAGATCCAACGCCGATGGGAACGAAACCGGACAATCTCACCCTTCTACCATTAGTACCGGATTTCGGTCACCCGCCAGGCCCGATTCCATCGTTTTTCTCCGAAAGTATCGAGCTTCTTCCGAACGAGGCATTCCAAATAGCGCGGTTGGAAGCAGGCGTCAAGCAGGATGGGGTGAGTGAATAGCTAAACGAAATATCCAGGTGTTGTCCTTCCTGTGCAATGTAGAATGGCGCGGGCACTGATTCCTTGCGACTACTGAGCAGTATGCCAACGGAGCTAAAGTCGGTGTCAGAGAAGCCGAAGAGAAACGAAAGGTGAGCGATAGTGGCCAGTGTCAGGGAGACCAGGCGGCCTCTCCACCCACCCAGCTCAGCCGGGGTCCAAATCCACCTCGATGAATTGCCAATGGAGCTATCTGCAGCAAGCGCACTCATATGGCTGTTAATCAGAAAAGACAAGCGATATGGCCTGAAGCTGATGGTAATGTATTGTCGTGATTTGATGTAACAGAAAAAACGAGCAGCCAAGATGTCCGCACCGCTCGATCTCAGCGCTCCACCAGGGGGCGTCTCATCACCAAGACCAGGATTAGCAAGCGGCGGCGGCGGCGGTGGCCTGCCATCGCCCGGTCCCGGTCCCGGTGTCGGCATCGGTTCTGGCAGCTTCCATCCACATTCACCTTCGACCTCGACGCCAGGGACGCCGCTTCTGCCTGTTCCTCCGCCGGGCTCGAGTCGACCTCCGTTCCCTATCAATACGACGCGTGCTCCTAATCCCCACATGGGACTAGGTGCAAGGCCGTTCCCACCGGGTGGAGCTGGTAGCGGAGGACCAGGATCAGGCTCAACGCAAGGGCAAGGGCGGCCGTATGCTCCGTTCTCGAAGAACAAGAGACCTGGCTCGGCAGAAGTACAGTCTTCGACGGTGTTCAAGAGGGTCAAATCTGGCTCGGTGGGGCCGTCGCTTGGCCCTGGAACGGGACATGGACTTGGATCACGACCTGGGGCTGGGGGTGGATCGAAACCAGGAAGCAGATCGGCAAGCCCTATGCCGAGCGGTGTCACCCAAGGCCAAGGCCAAGGGCAGGGGCAGGGGCAGGGTCAGAGCAGCCAGGTGCAGAGATCGAAGCTGAAGGCTGGTATGAGGAGCAAAACTGAGGGAGTCGAGTAAAATGAGGTGAAAGACAAGGCAAGCAAGCTGAGTTGTGGCGAATGCCCGGACAATGCCTAGGCACTTCAGGTGTTGTATGATGGAACCACATGCATTACGCTAGGTTACCGACATATACGGACCAGACGATCAGCACAGGCGCTGGAAAGTACCAGTAGAGGTGCACTGAGGTCATCTAGCACAAGTGTGCCTGATGACGATTAAGTAGTCTGATGGAAGCGAAGAAGAAGGGACATGGCTTGCCAGCTCACCCCACAGCACAGCTGCCGGGATGTGAAGCCCGCTGGTGAAGTCTGAGACAGCGTACCCCTCGCATCGCAGCGCAGAGAGGCCTTCAGGTCCCTTCACCGTTATCGTCATCGCGAAGTGGTCCGTGTCCGAGCTCCGAAGATATGCATGACAAGCAAGGTATAGATGCATAGTACTTCTTCTGATCTCCACAGACGTGCGGAAGTACTGTTTGATATGCATCGAGAAGAACACTTATTATCCTATATCGATTGGTTGGGGTGCTAGAACTATTTCCGACTGATTGCGCTTTACACCTTCCGCTCCCCTCGACAACCACAAAGTAACTGGTAGGTAGAACTCATTACTGCTTCTTCCCCTTGATGGATGACGCCCTCGATGCAGGTGCAGTGGCACTAGCGCTAGCCGTCGTACTACCTTGGCCTTGGCCCAGACCAGCCTCCTTTACGAGAGAAGCGAAGACCGAATCTTGGTTCTCTAAAAGGGCAGAGGGGGTGTCATACTCTGCTACTCGACCTTCTGACATGACGAGGACTCTGTCGGAGTCCATGATTGTGTTCAATCGGTGTGCGATCTTAAAAAAAACAAGATCGAGAGTCAGCGTCAGCGTCAGTATCGAGACATTGCGACAGCGTCGAGATTGGCGTAAAAGGTGGGTATCCGGCAGGACGTCTGACAATGATACTCACAGTAATCGTGGTAACGCCCGCAAAATCTGACCCTCTCAAGATCTGCTGGACAGCTTCGTCCGTCTCAAGATCGATAGATGAGGTAGCTTCGTCCAGCACGAGAATCTTCGTCTTTCGAAGCAAGGCTCGAGCGAAACACAGAAGCTGTCTCTGACCGGCACTCAGGTCTGGCAAATCAGCAGAAGTTGCGGAGGGGAGAGTGTCATTCATGTCAGCTAGCGCTTCTCGATGGCGAACGCAACCAGGCATGCAGGCGGCCAGCGATAGACGGGAAGGCTTTCACTCACTGCTACCGCCTTCGCTGATCTCAGCGTCAAGCGATCCGCCCATGTTGGTGTGGACGTGATCCTTGAGATGCGCTTGACCAAGAGCTTGCCAGATATCTGCATCTGGAGCGGCGTTCGTAGGATCAATGTTGTTCCTGTACAGATACAGGCAGCAAGGTCAGCTTGAGACCTACCGGCGATCTAGCTTTCCGAAGCTCACCTGAGACTGCCTTCGAACAGCTGCGGATCCTGGGGAATGATCGAGACAACACTCCTCAGATCATGTAGACCGATCGTAGAGATGTCAATTCCATCTATCAGGATCCTTCCGCCGGCCGCTTCGAGAATTCGGAATAACGCGAGGGTCAATGACGATTTCCCGGCTCCGGTTCGACCGCACACTCCGACCCTTTCGCCACCGTTGATCTTGAATGACACATCTCGCAGACAGAGCTCAAGTTCAGGTCGGTATCGCATTGAGAAGTTGCTGCGGAGTACCAGAAGGTCGAAGGGAAATCAGTCAACCTTGCTTGCTTTTATTGATAGCTTATGAGAAGCGGCATAGTACTCACTCAAATTCGATCGAGCCTTGCTCAGGCCAAGTGGAAGGCGGCTGCTTGTCGGGGATATAATCGGCGGCTTCCGAAGGTAAGTTGGCGTAGCCCAAAACTCGCTCGACAGAGACGATGTTCTGCTCCACTTCCGATGCACTTCGCACAAGCCAGTTCTACGGGGAGAAGAAGATCAGACATATCAGCTGCATGTCCAAAAGACGCGAAGAACTGGCTTGACCTACCAGAGTACCGGTGACGGAAATGGTATAAGACATCAAAAGACCGACGAGTCCCGCATCGATGTTATTATAGTTGATCAAGGCAATGACCGAGACAAGAGCAGTCGAGAACATCAGACAGCTTCCCAGAAACTCGAGTCGAACAGCGAGCCATCGATTGATCGTCATTGCAGGCATGTAACACGCTTGGTTTCGGTCAATTCGCGCCTCGTTGTTGGCGATAAATCGCGTGCTCTGACCGTATCCCTACAAGATGTTCCGTGAGCAGTATTCTCCAGCATAATATCAAATCAGTGAGCTCACTCGGATGACAGGCAGACCTGAGAGGGTTTCACCGAAGAAAGAGAAGATGGGCGATCGAGAGATGGCGTCAAGCCTCTTGAGCTCTCGAGACGTAGCGAGATAATACCTGAGTTGCAACGACTACAGTCAGCTCACTACCCATGGACACGGAGCATGAAAATAGGACGCGACAGCGCACTCACCTCATGACGAGTCGGTAGAGGAAAGCAAGTGGAATGAAAACGAGAAGTACAAAGGGCGCTCCAAACGCAATGACGAAGACGGTTCCAACCACTTGAGTAGCCTGTGCGAGTCCATATAAGCGAGAGTCGTCATGGGTTAGGAACAACACTCAGATTTGTGGTGGGACGACTTACCGTTCTAAAGAAAGAACCCAGGGCGAAGATCAAAACTTCGTCTATCACAAAGATGTCCCTTGAAAACAGATTCAGGATACGACCAGTCGGCGTGAGCTCGAAGAACGAGAGCGGACTTCGCATGAGTGAGCCAAAGGCTCGGTCGTGCAGCTTTCGACTCGACCTGAGTGCCACGATAAGTTTGAGCGTCGCGAAACTGACCACGTTGAGAAGCGCTCCGGTGAGACCAACAGCGCCGTAAATGAGGAGATATCGAGTGACGTTGGTGGTCTCTTGAGAACCGGTGTTGCTGGATGCCCAAGATCGAAGAACAAAGTTTGACATGATACCCAGACCCTGACCAGCAAGCATGGCCAGCAAGAAGATGGCGACACCGATCTTAGAGGCTGCAGCGATGTAGTCTCGGTATACTTCTCGCTTGACGTTGCCTTTCTCGGAGTGTTCCTTAGGTTTGGCAGATTCTCGAAGATCCCGGATGGCATCCCGTTTCGCCTGTCGGATGGATACAACTGAGGATCGTCGCATGGTAGCAGTGCTCATCCTCCTGTAAACCTTTCGCTTCCTCAAAGACTCCGAGTCATCGACAACGTCAGCCTCTTCATCGATCTCGGCGTCGACAGTTTCGTCCTCAATGACGGTAGGCGTGGAGGAACCGTCCGACTCATCCCCGCCCTTGGCGGATTGCTTGCCGAGACCGGTGATGAGCTTGTACAGCTCCGAAGACGTGTTGCTCATCGCTTCGTCGTACTTGCCACGCTCAAGAATGATACCTCTTCGAAGCATGACGATCTGGTCGGCTTGCGGAAGGAAGGTAACAGCGTTTGTGCAGAGGATACGAGCTTTACCCTTCAATAGACCGTTGGGACCAATGACGTTGTCGAAAATGTGTCGACCGACGTGAGAGTCAACAGCGGCAAGAGGGTCGTCGAGAAGGTAGATATCGGCTCGTGAGTATACCGCTCGAGCCAGAGAAATTCGGGCCTTTTGTCCACCTGAGAGCGATACACCCTTTTCTCCAACCTCAGTTCGATCCCCTTCGGGCAAAACAGCGATATCTTGACGAAGGGCACATGCGTCCAGGACTTGCTCGTAGAATTCAGGGTCGAATCGATGACCGAATACAATGTTGTCTTTGACAGTAGCTGAGAGAATCCAAGAGTTTTGACTGAAGTATGCGATGTTCCCTCGAATTGTCACTGAGCCATCGGATCGGGTCATCTCACCAAGCATAGCACCAAGCAAGGATGACTTGCCGTCACCGACTCGACCGATCACAGCAAGCAATTCACCTTTCGCTACTTCAAGATCGATGTCTTGAAGAATAGGAGTAGTCGCACTGGCCAGCCATTTGAATTCTCCCTTCTTAATCGTCACGACGGGGTCACCGTGCTTGGGGCCACCTTGTCGATCATCGATAGGTCGAATAACGGTCCGGGAATTCGGGTCAAGCTCTTCTCCTGACAAGAAGTTTTCGAGACGACCAAGCGAGACTGAGGCCTCGATGATACTGTTGATGATATTGGCGAACATAGCCATAGGGAAACTGAGAAGCTGGAAGAGGGAAATTGCGGGGAAGATGATCTCGCTGGTCAGGGGTCTATCGCTGGTCAAGGCAAAAGTAGCAAATGTAGAAAAGGCGACGAGGAAAGGAGTACCTTGCCAGATGAAGTTAACACCGGCAAAGTTGATACCGATCCTTCGAAGCATCTTGAGCTCCTGGTTGTTCCTGATATCATAGATCTTCTGGGCGAAGGATTTCTCCCATCCGTAGAGCTTGATCGACTTGATGTTGTTCAAGATCTCGTTCATGGTCCTAGTTCGAGTGTCCTTGATCTTCATCATCTGTCGCTGGTATCGCTTATTGATTCGGGAAAGCACGGTGTTAACCGGCAAACTGATGACCATGACGGCAACACCCATGAATGCCTGCCAGCCAACAAGCCTGTAAAGCGAGATGAACGCAATGATGATCTGAAGGACAACCACATTCAGTCTCCGGAAACCCGTGGGAATGACGATGAATGCACTCACCTGGAAAGGCCCAGACCAAGCGATATGACCATATTGACAGACATCACCAATTCTGACGGCATCGACACTTTGCAAGTTGACGATGTCTCCAGTCGTTCGGCCAGATTTCTCGCCATTGCTAAGTACCAGAGACTTTCGGTAAATGAGGGTCACGAGTCCACCACGAATTCGCATGGCTAAAGATGCTGGTCAACCACAACCCTATCTCATCTTTGGATAACCTCGATCCACTCACTCGTCTCGAAACATCGCTGGAAATACTGATGCAGAATAGCGGTCGCGACGTTGGCACTAAGGAACATCAAGATGGAGATGGCGAAACCAGCAATGGGCGGCATGGGTTGGTCCGTGCCGTAGCTTGAGACAAAGCTGAGCAAAAGCCTGAGAAGCTGAGGCTGAAGGAAATTAAGGATGTCGTACACCGACTTGAAGACACCGGCAATGATGTATGGTGTGCCGAATGCCCTCAAGATTGCCAATGTGAGGGATGCCTTCTTCTTTTGACCGGCCTTGACCTTGTTGACTTCCTGTTGCCACGTCCCGGCAAGCTTGTTCGAGAGAGCTTCAGCAGAATCGCTAGCGGGAAGAGCCCACATATCTTCTTCGCCGAGGAACTTGCGGGTTCCAAGCGAAAGTAGTGGAGTAAGCCAGGAGAAAGTCAACTTCTCATAAATGTTGGCGGTAGAGATTGGACTCTCGATCTCGCCGTTCTCATTCTTTGCGTATACGGCGCCTTCGCCATCCAAGCTATCGACACAGTCAACGCCTTCCTCTTCATCGTCCTCCTCGTCTTCCAGCGCGATTTTCCCTTGCTTTTTCCAAGGTGCAGAGAATTTCTTCCATCTCTTCTCCGGAGAGTAGAGTTCGAAGACAAAATCGATCATGCCAGTGACGATACTGAGGAACCAAAATGACTCTCTCGCCAACAGCAGACGGCCAGAGAGGGTGTGGGTAAGGTGTCGTCCAAGATCCCCGGTGATGATCATCGTTCTCAGTCGGACGAAGAAGATGAGCAAGTATGCGGGCCAGAAGATCAAGACGAGTGACGAGGATGTTCTTGAAGTGTAATGATTGAGAGCGGTCACGTGAACGAGGGTGAGTTCGGCAAGCAAAAGAAGCGCGTAGTGAACGGTAGAGAGCGCATGCTGTCGAACATGATAGAAGGATAGCCCGAGCGAGACCAAGGTGAATAGAGCTGATATGGACAGCAGGTACTGCGGAATTGAAGTGACTTCAGTTATTCGCACAAGACGTGAGATCGGAGTGATGAAAAGTAACAATTAGAATACACCGAAACTTACGCCTTTCGTCTTTGCGATACTCTTATTCCTCTTCGTTCTCTCCTGCCATCTCAGGCCTCCTTCGGAATCTGGCTTCTTCAGTCTTCGCGATACGAAGAAGATCTGAGCCGATCCTAGTAATATCACAATCGCCAATGGAACGGGAAGCAACACCGCATGCTCGAAACATTGGGTGAAATCGAGGTCACGATGCGACGATACGATTTTGGGAGGCCACGAGCAATGATATGCCGATTTAGCGAAGCCTTCCACGGCTGTGAAGGTAGCCTGGGCCGCCATTTTAACTGCTGTAACAGTTGATCAACAACGGAACTGGTGAAAAGGGAAGACCGATGGTACAGTGTCTATCTCTGACAAGAAAAGGTCTACTTCTGTCGATATCGATGTTACCGATTCTCTATCGCAGTTGCCCGTTCCTAGTTGGTCAGGACAGACCGAGTCGACCTATTTGGAAAGCTTTGCACTGTAGGTCGGATCTGCAGAGTGCACTTGAAGGCGGGCGAGCAAGCAAGACAAATAGGGCTGAAAGAGGATAAATGATAGATGGAAATTGATCAGACGATTGAGTCTCGACGCCGTCCGTAGTGAATAAGCACACGATTCCCAATCGTTTTCAGCATAGACCGCAGTTCCCCTTCGGCCGGCACGGCCTTGTCCGCCCGACCTGGCTTACTTTTTTAAACCTCCCCCTCCACTCACCTCCACCCATCCGGCCCGATTAGAAGCTGTTTTACAACATTATTAGCAACGGTACTTTACCACTTTGTAATGAACCTTAGATCGGTTATTTCTGAATCTGAATCTGACTTTATTGAGGCAAGTCCCGACGTCATCACCAAACTTTACTCGCGTCTGCTCTGCTTCTGCTCCACAAATTTGCGGTAAGTAATCTGAACCAAACGTCAAGAGTAAACACGCCGGAATACCAGCGTACCGTCCACATCCACATCCAACATACACATGCTACTATAGCACCTGATCAACCCATCCATCCATCTATTCTTCCCCACTCCCTCCTTCTTTATTGTTGACATCTCTTCCTCAACAGTAGACACCGATCCTCAACGAGTTTGCATACCTTATCTCGTTTGGTCTTGAGCGAGCAACCCATCGAAATAGGGATACATACATTGACTAAGGCCGTCTTTCCTATACACCTTCCCGCTTTCACCCACGAACATCGATAACGATGGCTAAGCGTGCCGCCGCGTCTGCTCCCGCTTCCGCGCCCACCAGCAAGAAGGTTAAGCCCACCTCCAAAGGTGCCGCCGCCGCTCCCGCGTCCAAATCTAAGGGTAAGAAGGCTGCCGCCGACGCATCTACCGACTCACCTCTCCAGGCTGTCAAGCAAGTCGCTTCCGACTTGATCAACACCGTTTCCGAGGTCGTTGACAATGCCGGCGACCTGATACTCGACGATGGAAATACCCCTGCGCCAGTCAGCAAAGTGATCGAGGAAAACGTCGACGTACCCGCCCTCAAGAAGAAGGGAAAGACCGTGAAGGGTAAAGCTGTCGAAGCTGCCAAGGATGCCGAAGCTGCGGTCGAGAATGTGGTAGAGGAGAAGACCGGTGTCGATGTCAAGGCCGCCAAGGGCAAAGCGAGCAAGGCTGCCAAAGCTGCGAAGGAACAAGCAGAGGCCGCTGTTGAAGCCGTCCAACCCGCCGTTGACGCTGCCAAACCCCTCAAGGGTAAGGCTGCTAAAGCAGCTGCTGCCGCTCAGGAGAAAGCTACGGAAGCCGCCAAGGAAGTCGAGAAGGCCGCTAAGGACCCCAAGAACAGGAAAAAGGCTGAGGACTTTATGACACAGGCCGAGGAGACCGTGAAGAAGGTCGCTGGAGACGTAGTGGACAAGGTCGGAGAGGTTCTCGGATCGGTGGTCGACAAATTCGGAGAAGCCAGCGGGCTCACCGCAGATCTTGGAACCGAAGTAGCTAAGGGTAAGAAGCAGGCTCAAAAGAAGGGCAAGCAGGCCAAGGAGGCCGCTGAGGACGCTCTTGAGGAGGGCAAGAAGCAGGTCGGAAAGAAGGGCAAGCAAGTCCAGGAGACTGCGGAGGAGGTGGTTGAGGAGGGCAAGAAACAGGCTGGCAAGCAGGGCAAGCAGGCTAAGGACGTTGCCGAGATAGTCCTCGAGGAGGGCAAGAAGCAAGCTGGAAAGAAGGGCAAGGCTGCCGCTGAAACTGCTGAGGAGGTCAAGGAGACCACCAAGCGAAAAGCGAAGAACGTCGCCGCTGCCGCCGAACCCGCCACGAAGAAGGCTAAAGCCGCTGTCGATGCCGCCGAACCCGCCGTCACTCGAGGCAAGAAGGCCGCTGAGCCTGTGGTAGAGAAGGGTAAAAAAGCCGCTGCTACCGCTACTAAGGCCACCAAAGCTGCCGCCACCAAGGCCGCTAAGGCCGTAGAAGCTGTCGTTGAGGACGAGGATCAGGAAATGGGCGAAGATGACGATGAGGAGGGATCCTACATCCATGGCTTTTCTTCTTCCGACGGAGAGGCCGACTCCTCAGACGATGAGAGTGACGCCGAGGACCTTGCTGTTGCTGAGGCTGGACGTAAGATCGACATGAGCTCTTTGCCCATGGTCGCCAAGGACGACAAGAGCGTGCAGGCTCGACTCAAGAAGGCTGCCAAGAAGAAGGTGAGCTGATCGAGGTATTCTCGAGCGAGAATGCTCGAAAGTAATGAATCAAGTCGCAACGTTGGCTGACGAGTCTCTTCACCGTTTCAGGGAGAGCCCAAGGGAACCATCTTCCTTGGCAGGATACCGCACGGCTTTTACGAAGAGCAGATGAAGGAGTACTTCTCTCAGTTCGGCGATGTATCTAGATTGCGATTGGCCCGAAACAGGAAGGTGAGTGAAGAGTGATTCTGCATGTCCATACGAAATTGTATCTGGAATCATCCCGCTAACAATGGTGGAACCTGTCCTCGTTTGAATAGACTGGTGCCTCCAAGCACTACGCTTACATCGAATTCAGCTCCCAATCCGTTGCTGAGATTGTTGCGGACACCATGAACAACTACCTGCTGTCGGGTCACATCCTCAAATGCCAGGTGAGCGTCATAACCTGACTGCATTCGGTATAACCCCACTGTATTACCCCCGTCTGGCCTATTATAATCGAAGTCGCCGAGCCAGCAGAGCAAGTGTCAATCAAGGAGAGGGGAAACCTATGTACTGACTTTGACCGCCCGTGATCTACGCTGTTTCAGGCCCTTGCCGAAGACGAAGTACATCCTCAGTTGTGGGTAGGAGCCAACAAGAAGTTCCGACCCGTCCCCCGAGCGCGTGTGGAGAAGCAAAAGCACGAGAAGGAGCGAACGGACGAACAGAAGGCCAAGGCCGATAAGAACTTGAAGAAGAAGGAGAGCCAGAGAAAGAAAAAGATTGAGAAGGCCGGTATCGATTACCAGTTTGAGGGTCATTAGGTGTCCTCGCCTTTTAACCGTCAGGTTTTGGATATTAGCGATTGGTTAGTTCATGCTAGAAATTGGGAGATCGTGACAAAGAACGGCTATGTGGGTCGCGATACATTATACCATAATTGATCTCTAGTCTGTAGGTACATGTGAAGACATGCAATAATTGAGTCTATGTGGACTCACCCATTGTCGGACAGTATCGCCTCCTCACGGGCGGCGTGCCGATCATACGATAAGCTCATTCTCCTGTCCGGAGTCATCAAACTCGTGCTCGCTTTTGACTCCTTCTCTTTGATAGCTCGACAGCCATACATGCATTGCATGTTAGCACCATGGTGATGCGACAATTGCACGTTCGGTTGGCCACTTGCAATAGCCATGAAAGACCTGATAAAAGAAGAGAGATTCTGGCCATGGCTTTTGAACGCGGCTGTGGATTGCGTATGGTGTATGGTGTATGGTGTATGGTGTATGGTGTATGGTGTATAGAGTAGAGTGTGTGGTGTATACGGTCCGGGTATATGCCGGCAGGCGTATAACCGGCAAACCAGCTGAGCACACTGAGTGAGACAAGCTTCATCTTGGCTTTGAGCGAACAAGAACAACTGAGTCTTATTGAATGGCCTGCTAACTATCTCGCCCAAATGCATCTTTGACGATACTCACCGATCAACTCTTCCTGCTGATACCTCAGCGCTCTCTCGGAACTATCTCTCCATCAGAATTGAAGCGCTTGCTCACCTGAAGAACGAACACGCGGAAGAGCGCGCGAATCGCATCGCATTCACTACTGAACTTCACCGGTCAAGGGGAAAGCAGTCTTGCGCTCTGGTGGACGGGCTGAGTCGAACAGACGAAGAGGGCAGCAAAGATCAGAAATAGAGGAGCTAGGTCAGGTTGCCACTGGAAGAAACAAGTCGAAGCAGGACTTATCGGCCTAATAGGCTGAAGTCGGGCAACATATCCCACCCAATCTAATCTAGCCAATCTAAACAAGCCCAGTATGTCGCCAAAGCCGCTCATCAACAGCCCCGGCACGAGCTTGAGCAGTCCGAGCCGAGCCAAACTCCATGCCAACCTCCAAACGATCTTGAACACGTATCTACATCATCGTCCGACGCTCCAAAGAGCTCTGACGGCGGGATTCGTACTATATTGCTTGGGCAGCACGTATGCGGCTTTGACTGGACGAGGGGCGAAGGTTGGGACGAAAGAGAGGGACGGTGGTGGCGGTGGGAAGGGTAGACGGGGTCGAGGTGAGTCTTCTGAGCGGACCAGCTACTCAGCTTTCTGTGCGGAGAACCTAGATCTCCTCCTCGTCCGTTCTCTCAGACGGTAGGTGGACTAACTGGGCGGGTTTCGCTCGTTTCCGTTTTCGAAGATGGCAAGAAGCAAGCAGCATCAGTCAACGACCCTCTCTTCCATGTACGACTGAAAAAGCTGCTGCGAATCGTCATACCGAGCTTGAAATCTCGAGAAGCTGCGATGTTGGCTTTACACTCTGCTTTCTTGGTGGGCAGAACGGGGTTGAGCTTGTACGTCGCTGAGCTAGACGGCCGGTAAGTCGGGGTCAAATCGCGTTTCCCATATCACCCATGCGTGGATGACCTGTTCGACCGACCGTTTCGCCACATCGCCGCTACACTTGGCTGATCTTGCTTCTCCTCCTGGCTTAGAATTGTGTCGTCGCTTGTCACTGCCCAGCCAGCGCTGTTCCTCATGAACCTCGCCAGATGGCTTCTCGTCGCTATACCCGCGACGTATACCAACTCGATGCTCGAGTATCTGCAATCAGAGCTGGGACTAGCATACCGCTCGAGGTGGGTATGAATTGCCATGGTCGTCATTTCCGGGGGCTCAAACAAGCCGACTTTTGCCCTTGATGAGGACTCTGTCCCTTTTAGAACGTCATGATGTAGCATAGCGACACCAGATCTAATGCTGACCACATCTGGCGTATCTTCTAGGCTCACCAAACACGCCCTCAACACCTACCTCGATCCACCCAACGAAGCCACTCAAGGTGAAAACCTCTCATCAGACGTGTCGGGCGAACAACTATTCTACAAGCTCGCAAACCTGGATGACAGGATCAAGAACGCCGACCAGTACTTAACAGTCGATATCCAGCAATTCAGCAACAAACTCGCCGAGATATACTCGAATATCGCCAAGCCTGTTCTGGATGTGATGTGAGCTCCAAAGACTTGCCGCAGACCGTGTTTATAAATCAAGCAGCCACCCGTGTCGCCATAGAATAGTCTGAGAGTGATAATGCTAATGCTCGCTTCAGCCTATATAACTACCAATTATCGCGGAACGTTGGAGCGGAAGGGTTGGTGATTTTGACAGTATTGGTACAAGCAAGTGCAGGCCTGCGTGAGTCACGCATGGCTTCCGTGGGTTGAGTCTTGACTGAGCCGCATCTATACTTTGCAGTCCGGGCGATCACTCCGCCCTTTGGCGCATACGCTGCCCACGAAGGTTTGTTCTCTATTATACAACTCCCAATCGCAGAACATTGGCGCTCACAATATGATATTCGATTTCATTGTAACAGCCAAGCTCGAAGGCGAGCTCCGCTTCACCCATTCTCGACTGCTCGAGTCCGCCGAGGAAGTTGCCCTATACCATGGCGAAGAGTTCGAGAAGAATGTAATCGAGCGAGGATACTTTGCTCTGGTGAAACACATGAACAGAGTGTTGAGGATCAGAGTATGGCACGGCATGGCTGAAGAAGGGGTGATCAAATGGGTTTGGGGCAGTTTGGGCTTGTGTATCTGCGCTATACCTGTCTTTGCGGGTGAGCTGCTGGGTATGAAGGGTGGCGATTTGGGAAGCAGGACAGAAGGTGAGCTAGTCGTAGTGTACCTTCTCTTCATCATATCATAGGCCCCACGAGGGGAAATTGGTACTGATCAATTCTCGAAATTAGGTTTTGTCACCAATCGAAGATTGCTACTATCCTCAAGTGATGCCTTCGGTCGAGTGATGTACAGCTACAAGGTGGGTGGAAGCAATCGCATAAGCTCCCGGCAATCCGCATGCCTGTGTGCTGAGACGGATTATGCGCAGGAACTCGCCGAGCTTGCTGGATACACCGCTAGAGTATCCGATCTCTTCGACACGATGGACGATGTCAAAGCCGGACGATACCAGAAGAAGCTCGTCAGCAGCACCAAGGTGGAAGACAATGCGAAGAGTGAGCGCTCCCTTCTTGCGGACAAGAGGAAGACAGTGTCCTTCAATTATGATCAGCTTACAAACGCAAATCGCTTCCGATCAGTGTTACAAGGGCGAGGGAAGATCATTGAGAGCGATGAGATCCGCTTCGATCAAGTCCCGCTTATCAGTCCCAACGGCGATGTATTGGTCAAGTCAATGAGCTTCAATGTGGAGCCAGGAGTGAGCCAATATTCTGATTCTCACAGTGCTGCTGAGTCGCACTGCTAATTTTGCCGTTGAAGAAACATCTGCTCGTTGTAGGTCCAAATGGATGTGAGTGTGGCACGGCAATTTGAACGATGTCTACTCAAGCTGACAAAAGATCTGTCTAGGCGGCAAGAGCAGTTTGTTCCGTATCCTCGGAGGGCTGTGGCCCGTTTACGGTGAGGGACTAGGCAGGATGACAGCTTACAACGGGCTGACGGTGACCTTGACCGTGTTATGCCACCCTGATGTGCTGAACACGAGCAGGCGGCACTGTCTACAAGCCACCGGCCAAAGAATTCACCTACATCCCGCAACGGCCTTACCTCTGTTCCGGAACGCTCCGAGATCAAATCATCTACCCTCATTCGCACGCCGATATGAAGTCCAAAGGAAGCTCGGATGAAGATCTACTGAACATATTGGAGGTGGTTGAAATGCGACACATAGTCGAACGTGAGGGCGGGTGGGATAGCGTTAGAGAGTGGAGGGACGCGTTGAGTGGCGGTGATAAGCAGAGGATAGCGATGGCGAGGTTGTTCTACCACAGGCCCAAGGTGAGCGGCAAGGACAGCATATCCTTGGCTTAAAATGGTGCACAGCGCTGATGATCCATCTGGTGACCACCTTTGAATGTAAAACGCGCAGTACGCTATTCTCGACGAATGTACGAGCGCCGTGACGCTCGAGATCGAGAAAGTCATGTACGACCATGCCACTGGTGGGTGACTTACTGCGTTCTCGTCAGTACCATTCAAGGTGGCTACTGATACATTAACATTAATCATCTTATGTCCCACTTTCCTCACGTTATGCGCGTGCAGCTCTGGGTATCACGTTGATGACAGTCAGTCATCGTCCATCGCTCTGGAAGTATCATTCGATGGTACTGCAATATGATGGAGCGGGAGGATACATTTTGTGAGTATTTAGGTACACTTTCTCGCGTCACAGTAGTAGAAGGAAGAGCAAATGTTTTGTGTGCGCCGATAGCTGATGTGCTTGTTCGTCTTGTCTGCCTTTGGCACGATCGTTCGATCGATGATAGCACCGAGCTGGACGCCGAGAGGAGGTTAGCCCTCCAAGAAGAGAAACAGGAGCTAGAGCACAAGCTTCTTGCTGTGCCGAAATTGAAAGAAAGGCTCGAGGAGCTCAGGGCTGTGAAAGCTGAGCGTCAGAGGGAAAGGGCGGTCTAGCACTTCAGACGAAAGAGTAGAAAAGCTAAGCCTTTTAGATCTGACCTGGTCGTGCGTGAAGCATGTACAGAGTTAGAAGGGTGTGCGGTATCCTACAGTCTTAACGCATCAAGTATGACATCTATACAGCAATTGTGGCGCCGTCTGGTGCGTTGTGGACCCCAGTCGATATGACATGTATGCTTAATGATAATCTCGCGCTAAGATGGGCGGTCATATCTCGTCTGCGTCGTCCGGAGACATTTTGATGTCCTGTCTGAGTATAGTGCGGCAGAGGCACTGGCCTCCCGCCAGAATGAGAAGATGAAGGACTACATGAACGACCTACATGAAGGGTGTGCGTATTGCAGTGCATGTGAGAGAAGCCGATCTATGTATGTATGTCGTGCGCACAACGAAGGAGACTGGCTGTACTCGCGCTGCTTCATTGCTCCGCTACTACCTTCCCCATCATCTGTCTATCTATAGCATATCGTCTACTGTCTCCGAAAAATGCTACCTTTGATCAACACAAGCCCAACTCCAAGCCACAGATAGCCTGTCCGTCTACAAGAGCGGCTCAACGTCGATCTCAAGAGCGGAACAAGGTCGGGTGAGCTCGAAATTGCCCAGTACGCTAGGGTGGAGAATACCCAATGAACCAATGTTGATATCCCTCGACCAGACTTCTGAACCGCTGCCGCTACCAGAAGAAGGGAGAGCTGATTTGAGAGTTGAGGCAATTGTGTTCAATGGCGAAGCTGTAGTCGAGTCGGAGGGAGTGGGGTCGGAAGGGGTCACGTTGGGTTTGGGTCGGTAGTAGACGTGGGCGGCTCGACCGGGGAGGTACGTGGGGTCTAAAGAGGGGACCACGCACACAAACCGTATGGCTTGTTTAGCTGGCTGCGCTCCTTTCCTGATAACGAGCTCGCGATAAGACCACTCAACCCCACTCACCATCAGCGGATGAGATGTAGTATCCGTATTTGCCCTCGTTGTCCTTCTTCTCAATGAACGGTACCCCGAGAATCTGCATGACCCTATCCAAAAGACCATGGGCGACTTCGAATCCCGCCTTTCTGTCCATGTACACCGCACAGAGTCTCCGGTAGTTTCGGGCCTGTCGCTCCGCCTTGGGATCCTGAACAGCCACGTCGGACACTTCAAAGATCTTCATCGGCAGAGGCAAGGCTTTGTTCTCTCGCGCGGTTTTGAGCATACCTGGTAGAAGGGACGTTCGGACGACTTGGTACTCAAGGGATTTGGGGTTGGCGAGGTGGATTGCGTAATTTCCAGGATCCGGTCGGTTGAGCCATGCAAAGTTCTCATCATGGGAGCACTACCGAGCGGAATCGCAGAGGTAATCATGGTCAGTGTTGACATTTCTATGCTTGACTGTCCCAATCCGACGGTGCGATGGTCAGGTCGATCGCGAGTCGTCATGCCACTCACCAAGATCAGCGGCAACGCCTCGATCCATCCGGCCATAGCGCACTCCTTTCTAATGATATCACCCAGCTTGTTGACGGGGAAAGCCTTGGCGACGGTGTTGGTAGTCGGCATGCTCTGGGGCAAGTTGTTGAATCCGTAGGCGATAGCAGCATCCTCCATGATATCACATTCGTGCAGGATGTCGGGCCTAGTAGCGGGTACCTGAACGTCGAGGGCGTCGGCATCTGACGTTGAGGGGCTGGCAGTCAATGACATTCGGGTGAGAAGGGTGCAAATTTCTTCTCGGGACAAGGTGAGGCCAGTCGCGGCGTTGATATAGGATGAAGATGCGGTGGTAGATCGAGGAGCGAGAGGAGGTGAAAGGTGCGAAGTTCCGTCGGGCAAGTGGATTTTGACGGGCTCAATGCTATGAAGCAATGGCAAGCATATCCGAATGTCAGTTGGCGACCGGTAGACATGCTCTGCGAGTGTGCGAGAATCAACAGAACTCACGTGAAGGGAATCTGACAGTACTCGGCGAACATGGTGGAGATCATGTTGATGACGATGTCACTGCATCAAACATACATCAGCCGTCTGTACAGCGTTTCAACGGAAGGATGGTCTTCAGCTCACAGCTTGGTTTTGTCAGTCGCTGTCGTGTCGATGAAGATGTTCTTAGTCTTTCCAGCAACGATCTTGGAGTCTATACCATTTCGAACCGAACCGATCAGCTCCGGCTCTACGCACAGAGGAACCCATTTCAGCAGTCCGTTTGTACTCACGCTGAGAGTTGATGATGGGAGGCATGGAAAGTACCCGGTCCTTGCTATCATAGATGATAGGGTAGGCGGGGGCGTCTCTGATGATGTGGAGGTATCTGCTGAGATGTCTGTCGGTCTTTGAGAGAGTGAGAAAATCGTGTCAGCCATGCGTTTCCCGCGCACTATCTATTGTCAAGTGCAAAAGTTTGCAAGATGCGCAGAATTGCGACCGTCTCCATTTGAGGGGAGTTGTAGGTTCAGAGTTCTGCTTACCTCGTAAACAGTCATCAATTGCTCGGCGGTGAACTCCTCCTCCTTATTCAACGGAGCGAATTTGATCTCCTTGGGATCCTTGCACATGTACCTGAACGGTCCCTCAACGGTATCGAGATCATGCGTGCCGATAGCCACGAATCGTCGTTGCCGACACAGGTTCTGATGCAGCTTATCTTGGAGGTCGATGAAGGATTCGTATTCGAGCTGGTTCATGGGTCGGGCGAGTCGAAGGACGGCAGACGCAAAGTACGGTCGAAGGGGGGACGTCTATAACGAGATAAATCAACCCATTATATCAGCATCATTTGAGAGTATTGCACGGAGGTCAGTTAGTAATCGGGGATCGCGAGACTCACAGAGGATTCCACGTAGACCTCCTGAATTTTCTCAGGAATAGAAAGCGTGAAAGCAGGAGGCTGTTCCTTCTGCAAGAAGATCCTCAGAGATCTTGAAAGACCCTCGAGACATAACAAGTCATATCGGTTGGCGGGGATCTCAATCTTCAATTGCGGAGGAGGGGTGGGCAATCCCTTCGCTCGAGCCTCTTCGACATCTTTTGTAGTCTGCGCTCACACCCAGCCTTAAATCCGTCAGCTCACCGTCGCGACCCCATCAAAGGTGTCGACCAGTCCGCCCAGGAAGACCTTTTTCGCGTTCACACAAGTCCTTCTGAAATACGGCTAATCGTGAACGATTACACCGGAGAAAGAAGGCTTTGTTCGCATCCCAACTCACATCCTCGTCCAGCTCAATACCGAAATCGAAACACAGCTCGTCGAACTCCTGAGTCGTGTACTCCTTCTCAAGACGCCTGTAAAGCTCGGCTTTATCGACGGTGATAGTGGGCTAATTTGCGTCGCAGCGAGGCAAGGCAGATGATAGATGATCGCACGACAGTCAGCTATTAGGACTACCTCGTATCGACCCGGCAAGCGACCAGATGCTTGCTGATCCATCAGAAGCAGGAGTATCGCTTACCATCTTGGCTTTCTCTCTGATCGGTCGAACTCTTGTGTGGATATGTAGGCGGATATATCGAGCCCTTTTGATGTTTGAATTCCAGATTGCAGAGTGATGTGATTGTACCGAAATTCAACGATTCAACGTTTCCGAGCAAAGCGAGTCAACGGCGTTTTAGCGTGCGTTATACCATAACGGAATCAAATTTCGGTACAGTGGCTACCGTATAGGCTCCTCCGCTAATCTCTCTTCATATTGACAGCTCATCGATGGCCAGACAAGAGAGCCAGTCGTACATAGAATACAGCAGTTGCCTATCTCTAACATGATGTTGCGAGGAAGAACGCCGAGAAAGAAAAGCCAAAATGCATATCCACAGATCTATGCACCGAGTTGAGAATACTATCTATCTATTGCGTATCTCAGAAGCCTCACCGCGAGGCAACCTCTGACATAAGCCGCCCAACAGAGCACCGACGGTAGATTACAACCCTTCTTTTAGTGTGGTGCCCTGTACCAACCTCTTTCACTAGAGCTTGCAGCTCAACATAGAGGTATTTACTCCTTGAGGTTGTAGCCAACGAGGTTTCGTCGACCGATAATCTCGCCAATGGAGAAGAGACCGTACGCCTCGGCGGCCTATGTATTGATTAACACACATTGAAGAGAAACATCAGTATCATAACGATAAGGTGCATGATCACGGTTACGCATCGCGCATCACTCACAGCAACGCCCAAACCGGCCCAACCACCAGTCTTCAACAAGTTCTTCCAGTATCCACCGTTGGTTCCCTTTGCCCAGATCTCAGAGTACGCTCGAGCCCAAGTGGAGGCGTCGAGGGGAGGGGCGAGCTTCTCGGCTTGCCAGACTTGTCGAGCGAGGGAGGAAGCTACCTTTGCGTTGTATACGAGGGGTTCTCGATAGCCTAACAAGTCACATCACGTATATTAGCCTTTGTCTCTGGAGTATCATCAAATCAGTGATCATGATATGCTATCACGAAACTCACCACCAAGAGCCGACCCTACTCGCTCGCCAAGGGGCCCAGCGACCTTCTTGACAGTGGCGGCAGACTGAGCGTAAGCCTTCTGAGCACCTTCGACGGCTTTTTGCACATTGGGGTTATTCAGCGGTGATCCGGAAGAAGATGAAGACGACGATGAGGAGGACGAGTTGAATCGTCGGCCCGCAAGTCGGGTTACTCGGGAGATTTGGGGTCGCATCTTGGCTGGCGTGGGCTGTATGCGTTTTTGTGTCTGTTTTGTTAGATGATATAACAAGGTGGTTTTGCCATATATATGTATAATATATGAGCTTGGAGACTAAACCGTCAATAATGTTATGCGCGAACGAGCAAGCTCGCAGACCCGGTGAGGCTCGGAATGCATCCTGAGAGAGAGTGAGTGAGTGAGTGAGAACGGGAATATCCGGTGATACGGCTCAGTGTGGCACAACTTGAACCTGATCGTGCACCGTCAACGACCAAAACAACAGCATCCGGTTATTCTCATTAGACGCGCTTCTCCCAACTTGACTTCATCACATATCTATCTTCCATTCATCGTTCCAACGACGATATGTCTGGCCGCGGCCTTCGGCCTCGAGGCCGCCGTCGCGCCGCATCGCCACCACCGCCCCCAGGCACACCAATTCCTCTACAACTCATCAATGACCCGGTCTTCCGAACGTTCCGCGGTGTTCAGCCTTATCTCGAATCAGCGACAATCCCTCACCCAGTTCCCGCATCAGTCTTGGCAGCCGTCCGTTCGTTCCTATGTAACCGACGTGACATGAACCCACGCTCCAGCGAAGCTCTCATGGACCTCGCCACGGCTTTCGAGCTCGATCTGCTTTCTGCGCGCCGGCAGGGTGAGTTGTTATTTATGAGGTGTGCCAGTACCTATGCTCATTTCTGATCTGTTCCCGGTCACGCATCATAATGAAATCGACATCCTCTACCTAGCAAATGAATTCGCACCATTATTGGCTGCTTTGCGGGAGCTTACAGCTCGAGTAGACGGAATGGAGGAGCGACTAGGGGCTCGTATCGACGCGGCTGTCGTCGAGCTGAAGCGACATACTAGCGACGAGGTCGGCGCCCTACGACGAGAAATACAATGGCAGCGACGAGAGGACGAGTGCCGCGTGAGTGATCCGGCACGGCTCACGGTTGGTAGAGCACGCACTAAATCGCTTTTACGATAGCGGTCGAACGCTGCACGGACGCTACTGAAGCAAAATTGGGTTCCCGTGACATCGCACAAGAACGGCAGATCAAAGCCCCACGATGATGCACCTGTAAGTCATCCTACGCCCTACACCAGCCATGATCCTAGACGTCGACATGCTTCTGATAGGCTCCTTCAATCTAGCCTGTCGAGCGACGAGCGCAGATAGATGACCTCAACGAAGAGAATTTGAAAGAATGGCTCGATCTCTACGACATCCCGTCCGACGGCGATTTCGGAGTGAGAAAGCAATTACTTGGGGGTTTTTTAGGAGGCGTGTGACTCTTTGAGGCAAGGATACGAAAGTCACGACCTTATACGAGAAAGCAATGTAGCATAGGAACGACTGAACGACTGAATGACTGAACGCTCAAACGTCAAATAATGTTATGCATAAACGAGCAATGAATGGACCGGTATGGCTCGGAATGCATCTCGAGAGTGAAGGGAGAACGGGAATATCCGGTGATAGGGACTCAGTGGCACTCCACATGCGCTGCCACGCCGAAGCTGATGAGGATCCTGCCTGCATAGCGCGATCGTACTGTAGTAGTCGCTCGCCCTTCTACGTCTTTCCAAAGTAACTCTTATGTAGCGACATTACTTTGTTGTCTTTCTCCTTGTCTTTGAAATATCAAGCATAACATACCTCACTGCCATCATGAACAACCCCGCCATCACTAACCTCGCCATCTCCCTCGGGGCGATGCAAGGTGAGCGAGCATTCGTCTTTGGTCCCCTTGAGCTTATCATACGTCTTATGTCGTCTAATCGAGAACGCTCATCAGTGGTTTGGCCCTTCCGCTGACATGTACATGTTACTGTTATGATATGATTCGATCTGATGCGCCCTGTGTTCAGTCGCCCGAAGGATCCCAATGGAGGACCCTACCGTTCTTAACTACCTCCGAATCGGATACGTAGCGTCCCAGGTCATCTCATTGTTGGTTTACTACTACGTCACCCTCAAGGTGAGTCTCCCTGCACGCGCAATCCATCATCATCATCAGGTCGTGTCAAGCACTGCGAGATCTGGGATTGCGTTGTATCACAAGCCTTTACCTGCGATCAGCTGGAATGATCTGTTGCTGGTTGCAATGGCTAGCTGATACGCGCGCTTGATTCTCGGTGCTGGATGACGCCCTGTAGATCCGAAAGAAGAACGACTTGACTGTCTTGAAGTATGTTAACCCCGCTCCTGCCATGGTGAGTGACGCCGGCTCTTCAATCAACCAACAAGGGTCTACCAATCCATAAGAGCCCGCCGGTTAAACAGCCCATCCGTACCGCGAAGTGACATGATTACTGATTATTGACGCTGTCATATTCAGAACCCCGACGCCAAGGACGAGCTCGTACAAACTACCGTCAAGGACTATGATCTCGCTGAAGTTGGCAAGGCCATGAAGAGCTTGTTCGTTGTGAGTACTACGTGCATAAACTCATGACAACAGCTGGCGGTGTAGTAGGAGTGATGTGAAGCAGGGGTCAGGGAGAGGTGAATGCAGAGCTGATGGACAACCTGGTCCCTTTTCTCGTGCCATATAGGGTGTCGCATTCATGTGTTTCCTCGTGAGCTCCCTTTCCCTTCTCTCCAACGTCTGTCCGCTTGTATTCTCAGGCTTTACACTGACGTACTCAACTCGTTATAACGACAGCACGGCTACCTCAAATACACTCAGCCCCTCTTCATCCAGGGTCTGATGGGTATCAAGTCCACTCTCGAGTCCAACGAGGTCAAGCTCCACCTGTTTGGTAAGAAGGCCGAAGGCGACCTGTCTCGACCTTTCAAGGCTGCCGGTGGTCTCCTCGAATCTTTAACTGGCAAAGCCGCGGGACCTCAGACCGACGCTGCTTCGATTAAGGCTGCTGAGAAGGCTGGTGGAAAGTCGGATTAAGAGGAGCAGCAGCGTGAGAAGAAGGACGGCGGAGCGCACGTCCGAAGCGGGTCAGATGGAGTGTTGCAGCACATGGTGTGGTGGGCTGGTGATCAAAAGACGCTTTCCGCCTTAGAACTGAGTCTCAAGCCAGTTTCGTCATTGTCAGTTCTCAGTTTGGTTATAAAACACGGTATGTTCTACTTCATATAGTAGACGGCCGATGCATGTTAGATCTACACGAGCACAGGACAGGCGACAGCAACTCGTAGGAGTCTGGACCGTTCAGCCGATAACCCCGCCCAGACTACAACAGCCCCAAACACGTCACAAATAGCTAGACTAGCTAGCAAATTCTTTCACTTCCCCTACATTGTTCTGCATACTCCGTCGTCGACCGGGATGACCGAACGCCTTTCCTCTCCTTGGACTGTCGCTCTTGATTCGGAGCGACCGCTTCGAGCATATCATGCTGTGCCTCTAGAGAAATCAGCTACGCGCACATGTGCTTCCAAAAGGCTCTGAGCGATCGGTCCGGTCAGCCCCAAGTTGTTCTGCTGGCATAGACTCATCCATGTGTGCATACATGATAAGCGTCCTGTAGTCAGTCAATCAGTGCAAAGTGTAGTGAATACTGGAATAAGAGTGACCAGAAGCAACATGCTTCTCAGCCATCTGGAGCGATGAACAGTCGGTACAACCGGATATGGAAGTACGCAAGGGCGTATAACGTGAAAGACGTGCCGTGGCGGAATAAGGTAGGAAGGATCCAGTGAGGCGGACTTGTCCGCTCGGCCAATGTCCCGCATATCTGTAGCTAATAGTAGCTAGTTACTCGTGGGCAATTCCAGAGTTGCCGTGGTCATGGTTCATGATACTCTATACTGTATGGTCTCACGCGAAGCGTAGCGATTGGACGTGGAGGACGATCAGCCGCAGCTTAGCACTTCAGCGCCTCAGCGCAGCAGCTCAAGAACAAGAGGACCGGACATACTCTCACATATCACAGTAGCTCAGCTTTAGCAGTAAGGTTCGTTCTCTCCTACATATATTTCAGCACAAAAGCGACCGCCCGCAATATCGTAGTGTGGCTATATGATCTTGTCGAAAACACCATACACGTAGTTCGGCTCAGCTCAGCTCGGCAGGAAAACCAGGACAACGCACACGGAAGCCCTTCCACAACGGACGACGCAAAATGTCGTCAGCCAGCGACGCGAACGGTGGGGCCGCTTCCGAGCACGAGCACTCGGAAGATGGTCTTGCCCGCACCACCAACGGGCAGAATAAAGAAGAAGAACACGACCATGCCTCCTCATCAAGCTCAGCCGGCGCCGGCGCGCCATCAGCCGCAACAGGCGCGAGTGTTGAGCAACACGAGTCGGGGCTATCGGAGCGAGAGCGCTTATATCAGCTGGAAGAGGAGCTGGAGAATGTACGGCAGGAGAAAGAGGTGTTGAATGGGCAGTATAGAGGATTGCTGGGGAAACTGACGGCGATGAGGACTAGTCTTGGTGATAAGCTGAAAGAGGATGCGGTGAGTTCATGGTTTCTTGCTTGCTTGCGACTGGCGGGCGCCGGGTCCGAGGTTGTTGAATCGATGGCCGCATACGACTGCAGCATGGACCTGTATAATACAGTCATGCGTCTCAGGACTGTCACGAGCCTCAGAAATACAGTCAATCGCGTAGAGTTGCACACGAGTCCTTGCGTGATCTCATGGCAGAAAACCGAAAACTCATAGCGAAGCTGATCCGTGGCTAATTGATCTCCTTCATTGTGTCGCACATCGTAGGAAGAGCTCGATCGCCGAGAGAACGCCATCAACACGCTCTCAGCCGAGAACGCGGCCTTGCAATCTACACTGACGACACTGCAGAGCGAACTTTCGTCGGCGTCGCAAGAGTCCACTTCGCTGCAAGCTCAGCTGGCGCAATTGCGCTCTCAGTCGGACTCGTCTTCGTCGGACGTGCTGTCCCTCACCCGCGAGATGAGAGAGCTACGAGGCGAGATGGAGCGGCTAAGAGTCGAGAGGGAAGAATGGGAGGTGGAAGCGGGACGAGAGAGGGAGAGGAGGGAAATTGTGGAGGATGAGATGAGAGCTATTGAGCGCAGACAGCGAGATGAGAGAAGAGAGCTGGAGCGAGCGGTGAACGAGCTGCAAGCTGAAAGGGAGAGGGCGACGAATCTGCAAGAGGTGTTGGGCGAGTTCCAAGCGGGTGAGTGGTCGCAGGGGTCGTTCGCGGAATCAGGACAGAGCAGAACGTCACTGTCTCATCTAGATTCACAGAATGACAGGTGGTCTGTCCACTCGAATTTCAGGAGGATGTCGTCAGGTGATCACAAAGCTGACGCGCTAATGTCATGTCCTATCCTCTCATTGCTGATCTTATCACCTCAGCGAAAGACTCGGAATTGCGCCAAGCGACATCGGAGCTAGAAACCCAACTTCGACTAGCAGCAACCTCGTTGTCAGAATACAAATTGCGGGCCGCAAACGCCGAGACGCGCCTGTCGGAGATCTCATCCAATGCGAGTAAATCGAGCGCTCTGGAAAGGGAGCTGAGGGAGAAGAATGTGCTCATAGGGAAGTTGAGGCATGATGGTGAGTGTAGCGAGCCTTTCCTGTGAGGCGGTTCTGTGCTGACCTGCATTCCTCATAACCCTATGTGTGTCTGCGTGCTTGATGATATGTGTTGTTCAGCCGTGGTTAATAACGAACATCTCACGGAGGCCTTAAGGAGACTGCGGAAGAACTCGTCCGATAACAACGTGGATCGGTAGGTCACTAGGTCACTTTGATGGATTGCATTGTAATCGCGCTACTCAGCCTGTCGAAGGGCCGCCGCGATATGTTGAAAAGCTCACCAGTCACCAGTGAGCTAATCAATGTTCATTCGTATATCGTGATGGCAGACGCCTGGTAACGAACATCCTCTTATCGTTCCTCACCACCTCTCGAGGCGACACGAAACGATTCGAGATGCTCTCGCTCCTCTCGACGATCTTGTCGTGGGACGAGAACGAGCGTGAAAAGGCAGGATTGCAACGTAAAGGCGGCACGACGCTTGCGACTTCAGCTGGCGAGAAGGACAGCAGGAAGAGGAGCACGGGTGGGAATGAGAAGGAACGCAGTGCGGAGGAAGAGGCGGCTATGAATGAGGTGAGTGTGGTGGATTGTGTGGGCTTTGCTCGGTTCCGAGTGGCCGCATCTCGTATAACATATGCTCCGTCGGCGCCCCTCATATACCTATAAGCGTGGCTGCGAAAAAAAAAAAAAAAAAAAAAAAAAAAGCGTGCGATTGGCT